>JAIUCT010000024.1:5186396-5237437 GCA_021307375.1 Tetraneura akinire
AGTTGGTGCTTCTATAAATTCTTTTCGCCCCATCGCTATCTCATTGATTATTTGTAAGATCGTGGAATATATACTTAAAAAACGTCTTGACTATTATTTGGAATCCAATTTCTTCATTCCAAATAATCTATATGGCTCTCGTCGAGGAATAAGTACAATAGATTGTCCTCCAATTTAATAGGAAATATATATCATACTTTCAATAATAAAGAGTTTTTTAACACGGTTTTTGTTGATGGTAAGAGTGCTTACGATGGTGTTCTTATTACTTCTCTAATTAACAAACTTGTTTCAATCGGTATCTCTTCTAAAATGTGTAATTTTATAGTCCCTTATTTCTTATCGTACGTTACACTTCATCTCTCCTTCTGGTGTAAAAGAAGTCCGTTCTTTATACAAAAGATTACCTCAAGGTAGCTGTCTTAGTCCTATCCTATTCAATGAATATACAGGGTGTAACAGGTCTATCTGACAATTGCAATAACTTTTTTCTATTCATTTTTTTTAACTTTTTTTTTTTCAAAAAAATACTGAGCCCTTGCGCTATAATACTGTCGATTTCAAATATATTTTGGAATTGGGAAACTCAAATTTGGAAATTTAAAATTTTATTTTATTGTTTAAGATAAATTTCAAAATAGCCATTTCGTAAACCTGATTTTTAGAAAAATATTAGTGTTTAAAATTCTAATAAAGGTTGACCCATTTATTTTCTACGATTTTTAAAAGTTTGTGAAAAAGTTAAGAATTTTATTGTATACCACATAAAATTATAACAAATATTATTGTATAACACTATTAATTAAATGGCTGATCGAAATTTAATTTTTATTCCAAGATTTTTGTTATCGCTTACATCATTAAATTGATATTTATTATTATGAGTACCAGTTATATTATTATTATTATGCTTTCATGGAAAAATTAATCAAATCACCGACCCGACTATTTGATAGACCCGTACAATATTAATTGTACCTATAATTTTAGTAATTTAATTCACAGTTTCAAAAAGTTTAAAAAATCATAAGAAATAAATGACCAAACTTTAAGAAGATATTTTAATACGATAATTTTTCTAAAAATCCGGTCTACAAATTGGCTATTTTGATTTTTTTTTTTAAATGGTAAAATTAAATTTTAAATTTTCAAATTTGAGTTTCCCAAGTACAAAAAAATATTTGAAATCGACAGTATTGTAGCGCAAGGGCTCAGTATTTATTTGAAAAAAAAAAAGTTAAAAAAATGAATAGAAAAAAAGTTATTGCAATTGTCAGATAGACCTGTTACACCTGTATATCCTCAATTAGTTCTATCCTATCTGTTAACGAACATTCCAATTTATTTTATGCTGATGACATTGTTATTTCTTCTAAGCGTAAATAATTAGAGGATTTAATTACAAATGTTAACTCTGCCCTTATACTTGCTTCAGATGCTTTGGAAAACTTATTTCTTGAAGTTTTCCCAGATAAATATAAATTTACCGTTTTTACACGTATAAAGGTTTCCAATTACCTTCTCGGGTATTTCTCCTTACAACAATCATCTGAGACCAAGTATCTCGTTATGGTGCTAGATTCCAAACTCAGATGGTCCCTCACTTTAAATATATTTGACATGGCCCGATATGGTGCGTATACTTGTACGAACGATGTCGGGCGCGATCTGTCTTCCTAGTCAGCCACCAACCTAGACGGTGCGCTAGTACACACCGAGACCTCCAATCCAACTATGAAAATTAGACGACCGAATCGTGCTGCTCGACCTAAACGGCGAATCGGGTGTTGCTTTTTGCCTCCGCCCGTCAAGCCAGACACACCGATACACCTACACGTCAACCAACAACGACAGTCTGGACGAGCCGTTGCTCGTCTACGACACCTCGTTAGATCTGTATTTGTATTCGTCAGACAAGTAGATCCATCCTTTCATCCACCACTGAGAGCGCGGACTACGGTGACACCGGGACGTACCGCCACATAATATTATTGTTTTTCTGTTTAAATGGTGTAACTTTTTTCGTTCCACAATTGGCCACTTGTTGGGGGTCTCATCCTGCTTCTTTTCTAAATATCTTTAATTCTGTAATCCACTCTAAAGCAGATAATAGTTCTTTTTTATATGCATCTGCTTCTTGTATTCATCGTAATAATATTAATGCAATATTAGACTATTGTCTTCGGTCAATCGTAGGTGCACTACGTTCTACTCCTCAGGTTTGTTTAGAAGTCAAATGTGTCCTCCACTTGAAATCAGAAGTCGTCTTTGGCTTCTAAATTTTTATTAAAATCCCTGTTTTCTCGTGCTCCCCAGATATTCGATTCTTTCATTGAGATTTATAATAATTAGCATTATGTTAACTATTTTAGCTTTTGTCACTTCAGTTTTGTTGCATTTTAGCCCTTTTATCCTTCGGTCTAGCAATCGATTATTTTTATATGATGCACTATTTTATACTTTAATTTCTACACCAAATGTCTCTATCCCTATTTTTCTGGGTTACACCAGTAAAGCGCTTCGTATGTTATCTCCTATCATTATATATTTCCTTTTTCAGTTTATTATTTCTTCTACTTGGTCCGACTACCGTGTGATATACACATATGGTTCAGTCTCAACCAAGTCAGCTGGATTTAGTTTTTATATCCTTAGCATACAACTTTCGTTTTCTGATAGTCTCCCATATTTTGATTCTTTCTATACAGCAAAGACTTTTGCAGTTAGGCATGAACTTATATTCATTCAGGTCAATTTTTAATAGTAACAGATTCTCAATCCCTCTTAATTCCTTGATGTCCTACTCTTTTAAAGTAAAATCTTCCGGTCTTTGTTAACTGATTTGAAAGACACTGGTTACATAGTTAAGTTCGTATTGGCTCTAAGTCATGTAGGCAACATTGATAAAGAAAAAGCTACTCCTTAGCTAAATCTGCAGTTAATTCCGTTTTTCAGGATAATCATAAAATTCCATTCTTTGATTTAATTCCTTATTTCAATTCTATGTTTAGGGAAATGTAGGGCTCACAATGGACTTCACACACAAAATTTTATTATTTATTCCATTGTTGGATTAACTTTAAAACAATTAAAAAGTTCACTTACCTTCTTCAATTGCATGCATATCTACGTCTCCTATTATTAGTGTATAAAATTCCAAATTAATTTTATACAACATAAAATATATTATAGTTATAATTTTATTTATATGAAATAACAATGCAAATATTTAAAATTAAATTAAATTTGATAACTACGATAATTATCAAGTTACAGACAAGTCATACGTTTTAAATAAAACGTTTGGGCCCAGATACATTTGTACCCTCTGAATCCTCTTATTTGCGCCACTGGTGCGATGCATTTTTATGAATTTACGAACTACCAATTTTCGTGCAGTCAATTTTCCGCTATTAATAATTATCGGTATAGGTATACAGAGATATATATATATATATATAAATATATATTGAATTATAATAAAAATTACTATATTTCGCTCAGAATCTAAAATGCAATGGAATGGATACTGGTGTGGAATGGATACAAGTGTAAAGAGGATAGTGTTGAATTTTGATTACAATTAGAATGCAATGATAATTCGTTATATTCGAATAACGAATTAGAGCAAAGTACTGTCAGATTTGGGTATTAAGTGATTCATTTAGGAGTTTTATGATTAATTTTTTATATTAAACGTAGAGACTGATAAATCTAAACATTTAAATCGGTACCTACGTATAGTATCTGATAAACTTCGCTCAAAATCGTTTTGTGGAATGTAATGATTTATCATATCATTGAAATTGTAATCAAAATTCAACAGTATCCTCTTTACACCAGTATCCCTTCCACGCCAGTACCTCTAACCTTCTTTTTTGGTTTTATTTTTCTTTATATTATATTAAACAATAATTATACTTTAAATATTAACATTTATATCTTTAATATTTGCTATATTCTATATTCTTTTGGCAAGTTTGTAATAAGAATAATTATTATTATTAATTGAATTATAATATATTCGATTTTGAATGAAATATATATTATATTGAGTTATTTCTACATTTATATATTATTGTATTCCATTATTAACAAAAAATCAAGTCGGTCAACTGATCTATTTAGCCCCCCCCCATGTTTTATTCTTCGGGACTGCACTGGTAATTATTCCCTTGTGTAATGCATAGTATAGTCTACAAAACAATTCATTACCACACAGTGGGTTGGCAAAATATTTAAACTTTTTATTATGTGTACAAGTATACGTTAGTTGTCAATATTAGAATATACGACACTCTTGTAAAAGTTGGGGCGCCAGGCCCATTCGCAGAAGTCGGCCGCCAACTACCGCTCCTATTTTGAACAGAGTGCAGATAGATATACTGAGTTCTTCTAAAAAATATTATAAATTATCAATCTTCTTTTATATAATTATATAAGGTAGATTTATTATATAATATATGTAGAGTTGTTAATATAGTTACGGTATTTTATTTTTATTTTGTATTATACCGTATTATACTGGTAATCTGGTATTATACCAGTATTATACCGCATAAAAATCATGTTGTATCTTAAATTATCCGAAATTGATCATTGAGTATAACTTCTTAATATATTAATATTTTTCAATTGATTTTGAGAAAATCTCAAAAATATACAAATTAAAAAATAATTTATTGGTTTACAATAATTATTAAATTTAACTTTTAAATTTGTAATTTAGTCTATAAGATAAAATTTCTAACAAAATATAAATAAATTGTATATTATTTTTTAATATAAATAAAAAATAGGTATCGTTCAAAAATATATAAATTCTTAAAATAATAGTTTAAATTTAAACATTCATAAAATATGTTTATAATAATTCAGTATTCTACATGGACTTATGAAAAATTTAACCAAAAATTATAGGACATGAAAGGACGGTAAGCGCTCCCAGTGGTATTTGTTATTGATGTAGGTACTGGTTACTACCTATTTAGAAGAGTGTAGACTCTTCTATATATTCACCTTGAAAATGTGGTTCTGTACTTCTGTAGCCATGGAGTATTGGAGGAAAGAGCAGAAAGGTTTTAATGGTTAGATACATAGATTAAATACACTGTGTGTATATATTCAATCAATGGTGGTTATGGACTATACTCTCTGCTACAGTGCTACAATAGGCAAAGCATGCACCAGCGGCTGTTTTACCTAGTATGAAATATCAACAGCTAGTGCCCATAGTTATTAGGTATTTGTGAATTGGTGTTAATAATTTAAAAATTTTGAAATTTGATAGATTTTTTTTATACCTACGATATAAAACAATATTCTATACCATGTATAAGAATACCTTGTAATAATACAAGTATTATACAATTTTATACTGCTGTATAATACAAACTCACATCTCTAAATATAATATAATATTTTTATTTTGTTAAAATAGGTATAATTGTATAATTTAATAATATATTATCTAATATTTCTTTACAAATTAAAATTTATATTGAGAATATTCTAAATTGTTGTTTGTCGGAGTTAATTACAACGATTAACAAGAAGTTTCAGGAAGCACAATTTTAACAATAAATAAATTTATAAATATAGTTAGAGATTAAAACTCACTAATAGTGGTTGAATACAGTATCTTTTCTAGATTATATTATGAAATAACACTTTACGTTAATTACACATTTAATAATTAGACTAGGTACCTACTTATAGACATCCGCGTATATTTCTTAAATTATATATTATATTAAATGTTGTGTATAAAGTAAAGAATAAAGAAAATACCTATTGGTTTTAAAAATGTGTGTTTATTCTTTTGATATTTATGAAGTCATCGTTAAGGTTAGAAATAGTAGTCATATATCTGATTAGTGATTATTATAAATGTGATATTTTAATAGAATCTCTATACGATTGAAAAAATTATATTACAAAATAGCAAAACAACGGGAATGTTCACGGATAATATAATAATTTTGATAAACTTGATATTAAATTTATTATTATAAGATATAACTGATCAATTATAGAAATTATGAATTTAATTATGTAATTCAGTTTTAAGATAAATGTTTTACATAAATGATAAAATACTACATTTGTTAAATGTACTTTAATTTTAAACACAAATAATATAGTACTTTCTATTTAAAATGGCTGAATATACTACCAAGTTGAACAAATAATATTATTGTAAAAATACGTATGTATACGATATATGATAATTGAGTAGTTATCAATTTTGTGATTTTGATTTTTAATAAAATATAGAACATTATTTTAATAATTTTGTATATTTTAATAATATTAATAAAAATTAATATTTAATCGTTAAACTCACTGTGGCCTTTAAATATACTTAAGAAAACATTCTTTTTCCATGTTCTGTCTATAAATAATATAATATAAAATAATATAATATCATAATAATGATCAAGATTAAGTAAGTTTGATTATTTAGTTTACATACAATTTATTTTCGTTATTTTTATATAACAAAAAAAAAGAGATGATGCTCCTGCTGCAGGGATACAGATGTGCTAATCATAGTGTTTAATTTTTAATTAGAATTTGAATGCAATAATAAACCATTGCAGAATGTTCTGGAAAACAAGTGATGGCGCTACATGTTTAGGGTCCTGGGCAATTTTTTTTTGGAGGGGCCTCGATAATTCCACCTCATAATTAGAAATATGTATTTATATTAAATTTTTTTATAACAGTAAATAAGAGTTACTTTTGATTGGTTAGGAAAAAAGTTCTAAATATAGATATGGTCAAAATACGACAACAATAAATTATTTTAGGAAAATTATTTTACGAATAATAAAATGTGTAGTACGAATTTTAAACTGTGTAGGTAGTTGATTATTATCTTATTTTAATAGATTCTGAGCGTAGCGAATAATGTATTGGTTTTACAATGATGTGTGTCCTTTTTTTGTTTTTTTTTTTTGTTTTTTTTTTATTATGTAGAAAGTTTTTTTACCCGAAATAATGCTCCGATTATCATGAATAGCATATGTTTCCGGTAGGTTATGTTAGGTTAGGTTACATCATTTAGGTCATTTTTCGAATTTTTCAAAATTGACAAAAGCGGTAGAAAAAACGACGAAAAAATGACGAAAAAACGGCATTTTTCACGAAAACTGAAATTTCGACAAATTTGATTTCAATATTTCACGATAACTCGGGCAATTTTGAAGTTAGGACTTGAAATTCTTTTGGGCGTTCTCATAGCTACTATATATATGTGGTAAAATTTTGGAACCGATTGGTTAATTTTTCTACAAAATATAGGACTTTGAATATTTCGTAAAATTCTCGTTTTTTTATATATTTTTGTTAAAATTGGCAATTTTTGGCATTAAGGTCTGAAAATTTTACCGAAGTATATATATATATATATATATATATATATATTACTTAATATTAATTCAAAATATTAGAAAAATCTCTAGTCTTAATTTTTTTTATAGCTGTTTAAAGTTGATATTTTTAGTTTAAACAAAAATATTATGAAAAAAATGACGAAAAACCGGCATTCACAAAAACTATGGCTCTATGGGTGACGTGTGGTGTAGTCGGCATAACATTCCCAAACGCTACCTAGGTGTTAAGCACCACAGCCAGGCATCGACAGCGGATGGGTGACCGCTGTTTTTTTAGATTCTGAGTGAAGCGAAGAATGTATTGGTTTTACAATGATGTGTTTTTGTTGAATTTTCTTTTTTTTTTTTTTATGTCTGTGTACACAAATACTACCCGAAATAATGCTCCGATTTTCACGAGTAGGATATGTTTCCGGTAGGAAAGTGGATGTAGTTGGTACATTACTTAAGTCATTTTTCGAATTTCTCAAAATTGACCCGATGCGGTAGAAAAAACGGCGAAAAAATGACGAAAAAACGGCATTTTTCGGGAAAAATGAAATTTCGACGAACTCGATTTCTATATTTCACGATAACGTCGATAACTCAAGCAATTTTTAAGATAACGACCTGAAACTTTTTTTGAATGTTCACATAGCTACTATATTTATGTGGTATAATTTTGGAACCGTTATGTTAATTTTTCTACAAAATATTGGACATTAAATATTTCGTAAAATTCTCGTTTTTACGTATATAATGTTTGATAAAATTGGCAATTTTGGGTATTTAGGTCTGAAAATTTTACTGAAGTATACTTACATATTACTTAACATCATACTAAAATATTAGAAAAATCCCTAATCTTAATTTTTTTTTATAGCTGTTATAAATTGATATTTTTAGTTCAAACGAAAATTATTATAATCTGACCGAACTTCGCTCAGAATCGTTTTTTCGAATGCAATGGTTTATCATTGCATTCAAATCCTAAGTAAAATTAAACGCTATGATTCGCACACCTGTATCCTGTGTGGCAGGAGTATTAGCTCATCTTTTTTTTTTTTTTTTTATTTTATTTTATTCTGAAGTCATCATATTAAAATATTAGACAAATCCATAGTCTCAATTTTTTTATAGCCGTTTAAAATTGAAATTTTTTTTTGTTTTTATGACTGAAAACACTTTTTCTACCTGAAATAATGGTCCGATTTTCCCGAATAGTATATGTTTCCGGTAGGAAAGTGGATGTTCTTGGTACTTTATATAGGTCATTTTTCGAATTTCTCAAATTCACCCTATGCGTTAGAAATAACGACGAGAAAATAACAAAAAAATAGCAATATATTAATCAATACTAACATTATCTGAATGAACTTCGCTCAGAATCGTTTTCTCAAATGCAATGGTTTATTATTGCATTCAAATTCTAATTAAAATTAAACAATAAGATTTGCACACCTGTGTCTCTGCGGCAGGAGTATTTATATTCTATCATACTTTAAGATTGGCAATCTGGTAACCTTCACATAGCTTAGTATAGTTTGTGAATACATGTGAATTGATTGCCATTTGTAAGTTTTGTTTTATTTACGAATTATAACAAACATTATTAGAGGTGAAATATTGTACTTTTAGTGTTGTGCATCATTATGTGAATCATAATTGGTTGAACACTAGAGATTAAATTAAAGTAATGTGTAGTTCAATATTAGACCGAAGCTAATTTTCACAAATACATACTTTTTATGTCCAAGATTCCATTTATGTGATCTGAAACGAAATAGGTAGGTATTATATATTTTAATAAATTCATATTCTTATAAATAAGTTGTGTAAATGTAAATAATAATATATTAAATTATTGTTTTTTTAATTTTTTTATTTAGATATTACCCAAATTTAACATTTACTCATTAAAATATAATAAATAAAAAATCGAATAAAAAAATAGGTTATAAAATAATACTATAAATAAAGTTCTAAACTTACTTATACATGCTTTTAATAAACAAATACAATATGAAAACCATCCAATCAAATATACTCGTAATATGCATTAAAAAACGTTATATTTTATTATAACGTTAAGCTATTAAGGTTTAAAGATATTATAAAAAAACTTATTCAAAATTTTGGGTTAAACGTAGTAAATATTACATAGTGCTATCGAGTTATGAATCAATCCATTGAATATTTAAAAGAAGCTAACAATTTCCTACTACACTGATATTCCTGGTTATGAGAAACAAGTGGTTCGATAATCAAACTTAGATCTATTATAAAATATTATTCATTGTGTTTATATATTTTATCTTTATTTTTTGACATCAAATTTATATTTAAATATTATTATTCTATCTATATTCTATTTTAGATTCTGAGCGAAGCGAAGAATGTATTGGTTTTACAATGATGTGTGTCTTTTTTTTTTTTTTGTTTTTTTTTTTTTTAAGTAGGTATGAAGACACTTTTACTACCCGAAATAATGCTCCGATTATCACGAATAGCATATGTTTCCGGTAGCAAAGTGGATGTAGTTGGTACTTTATTTAGATCATTTTTCGAATTCTCAAAATTGACCCTAAGCGGTAAAAAAACGACCAAAAAATGACGAAAAAACGGCATATTTCAAATTTCAACGATCAACGAATTCGATTTCAATATTTCACGATAACTCGGGCAATTTTGAAGTTAGAGACTTGAAAATTTTTTTGGGAGTTTATATAGGTACTATGTATATGTGATAAAATTTTGGAACCGTTACATGGATTTATCTACAAAATATAGGACTTTGAATACTTCGTAAAATTCTCGTTTATTTGTATATAATGTTTGATAAAATTAGAAATTTTTGGTATTAAGGTATGAAAATTTTACTGAAGTATATTTATATATTACTTAACATTAATTCAAAATATTAGAAAAATCCCTAATCTCAATTTTTTTTTTATAGCCATTTAAAGTTGATATTTTTAGTTTAAACGAAAATATTATGAAAAAAATGACGAAAAAACGGCATTCACAAAAACATGGCTCTATGTGAGACGTGTGTGGTGTAGTCATTTACGTAACATTTCCGAACGCTACCTCGGTGTTAAGCACCGATGCCAGGCATCGACAGCGGATGGGTGATCCCCGTTTTTTTTTTTTGTATTTTTTTTTTAAGTCTGAAGTAGTCATATTAAAATATTAGAAAAATCCATAGTCTCAATTTTTTTTTTATAGCTGTTTAAAATTAATATTTTTATTTTTTTGTTTTTATGACTGAATACATTTGTACTATCCGATATAATGGTCCGATTTTCACGAATAGCATATGTTTCCGGTAGGAAAGTGGATGTTCTTGGTACTTTATTTAGGTCATTTTTCGAATTTCTCAAAACTGATTTTATGCGTTAGAAAAAACGATAAAAAAATGACGAAAAAACGGCAATATATTAATCAATACCTACATTATCTGACTGAACTTCGCTCAGAATCGTTTTTTCGAATGCAATGGTTTAACATTGCATTTAAATTATAATTATAATTAAATACTATGATATGCACACCTATATCCCTGCGGCAGGAGTATCAGATCGTCTTTTTAAAATATACAAGTCACATTTTAAATTATCATAATTTTATATTAAATAGTAAGTAATTAGAAAAAAAAAGGTTTTCATATTATTTAATACCTATTATGAAATAGTGGATAATATCCATATAATAGTTGATATGGCCGTAACTGAGAATAATTTCAGTGGGGGAGGCGTCTTTTTTTTTAGTTTATTATTATATTGTTTACAACTATAGTTATATAAGTATTATTATTTAAATAAATAAATAATTGCCGGTAACATATACCTATATTATTAGTTTTTCTCCGTTGACATAAAATACAAGTATACTGAAGTATAATTTCTTTTATTTTATAATATAACATTTAATAATAATAATAAAACAACTATTAGGATAGTAAATTTTTTATTAATTTATTTAATATTAAAAATATAGATTTTGGTATAATTTCGTTGAGGGGGGGGGGTTCAAATTACCCCCTTGGTAGACATAGAGTTTTAATTTTTCTAAAAATTATAAAATTTCATTTAATAAAAAAAAAAAGAGCTGATACTCCTGCCGCACAGGATACAGGTGTGCGAACCATAGCGTTTAATTTTATTTATAATTTGAATGCAATGATAAACCATTGCATTCGAAAAAACGATTCTGAGCGAAGTTCAGTCAGATTATAATTTTCGTTTGAACTAAAAATATCAACTTAAAACAACTATAAAAAAAAATTTAGATTAGGGATTTTTCTAATATTTTAGTATGATGTTAATTAATATGTAAGTATACTTCAATAAAATTTTCAGACCTTAATACCAAAAATTGACAATTTTATCAAACATTATATACGTAAAAACGAGAATTTTACGAAATATTCAATGTTCAATATTTTGTAGAAAAATTTAAAAAACGGTTCCAAAATTTTACCACATATATATAATAGCTATGTGAACCTTCAAAAAAAATTTCAGGTCTCTATCTAAAAAATTGCCTGAGTTATCGTGAAATGTAGAAATTGAATTCGTCAAAATTTCATTTTTCGTGAAAAATGCCGTTTTTTCGTCATTTTTTCGAAGTTTTTTCTACCGCTTATAGTAAATGTTGAGAAATTCGAAAAATGACCTAAATAAAGTACCATCTACATCCACTTTTACATCTGAAACTCGCTATTCGTAAAAATCGAAGCGTTATTTCGGGTAGTAAAAGTGTTTTCAGAATATTTATTTATATGTATGGATTCTAAGATTTTCGTTTTCCTAAAAATATCAACTTAAAACAGCTATAAAAAAAAATTTTTACAATGGATTTTTCTAATATTTTAGTATGATGTTAACTAATATGTAAGTATATTTCAGTAAATTTTCAGACCAAAATACCCAAAATTGCCAATTTTATCAAACATTATATACGTAAAAACGTGAATTTTACGAAATATTCAAAGTCCTATATTTTGTAGAAAAATTAACATAACGGTTCCAAAATTTTACCACATATGTATAATAGCTATGTGAACACCCAAAAAAATTTTCAGGTCGCTATCTTAAAAATTGCCTGAGTTATCGTGAAATATAGAAATTGAATTTGTCAAAATTTCATTTTTCGTGAAAAATGCCGCTTTTTCGTCATTTTTTCGAAGTTTTTTCTACCGCTTAGGATCAATTTTGAGAAATTCAAAAAATGACCTAAATAAAGTACCAACTAGATCCACTTTGCTACCGGAAACATACCCTATTCGTGATAATCGGAGCATTATTTCGGGTAGTAAAAATGTCTTCAGAATAAAAAAAAAAAAAAAAAAAAAAAAAACAAAAAATAATCACACATCATTGTAAAACCAATACATTCTTCGCTTCGCTCAGAATCTAAAATGATATAGGACGTGGAAATGATAATAGAAATAGTATAGGATAGTGTTGTAAAATAATTATGATTTGAATGCAATGATAAGTCATCGTATTCTAAAAACCAATTCTCAGCGATATTCAGTAAGATACCTACTTATTATAAATTAATAATTAAAATTTTTACAAATTTTTAAATATAAAACCTTATTTAAATTTTTATATTAAAGTAACTTTAACAAAATTATTGTATTGCGTATGTAATATATCTATTTATCTATATATCTATTTGAATACTTCAATACAATTTTTAAGTTCATATAATTTATAGGTACATCATTAATATAGTTAGTAAAAAAAAAATTGAAATACAGATTGTCAATATTAGTTCTTTAAAATTTGCCAATTTTCCTTTTTAATTAGAAATTACAAGAATCTTATTTTACTTAATGTGTAAAAATGTCTTTATCATACTTTTTTTTAATTTTTCAATAAATTTAATATTTTAAAACTCAAGATAAACCAAATTTCCATAAATAAAAATGAAAAAAATATATAATGTATATAAATGGATTATAATAAATTTTTTTTTTAATATTATTTACCTTGTCTCTCTGCTCTAGTCACTACGAATATAAAATATTTAATACCACATAATCATTACAGTAATAATATTATATAGGTACTGTTCATGGTGTAAGTTCGTTCGATTTTTAAACTATTTGTTTAATTAAATATTCAAATATGATGTAAAATTAATTTACTTTCTCTTTTTAATTAAATAATAGTAAAAAAGCAAGGGAAGGGATAATCCTGCTGCAGGGATATAGGTATGCAAATCATAGTGTTTAATTTTAATTAGAATTTGAATGAAATGGCCAATGATAAACCATTGCATTCGAAAAAACGATTCTGAGCGAAGTTCAGTCAGATAATGTAGGTATTGATTAATATGTTGCCGGTTTTTCGTCTTTTTTTCAAATTTATATATAGGGCCAAAATTTTTTACTATAAGCCTTTGATATAGCTTTAAGCGGAGCATCAGATTTCAAAGACACAGAGACTGTTTATTAATAACCGGTGTAACAATGAAGTAACAGCAATAATATGTGATAAACTGATAATGTACCAATTATTAAGTCATGAGATACCAAAAGCTAAATATTACACAAGTAAAAAACTAAGACACTGCTGCATTAAACTAATCAAAACGACACACAATTAAGCACAACAATCTAATTAACCAATTTTAGCAAACTGCGGAAAAATTAATCAATAAACAACATTATTATACTAATTACAAATAAGAGCATAATATGTACAATCACTGTTTACATTACATAGAGTTACACATATATAATTATATTATTTGATGACAGTGGCGGCTCGTGCCTAGGTGCGCAGGTGCAAGCGCACCGCATGGCTCATGCCATTTTATAAAAATAATTTTTATAATTTTTCTTAAAACCTAATCGTTATATATTGTTCATTAAAAATATCGGAGGCCATTAAAAAAACATAATTCAAAAATATTTTTCGGTAACGAACTAATACGTCATGAACATATTATTGCTCCTAAAGTAATAACAGTTATACAATATGCACACATCAATCGGTGCGCAACACTGTGACAGCACCACACGGCTATATAAAATACGCATGGTCGACGAGTGGGGGCATCGCGAAATACAATGCAACTCGGTGCGCAGTTACTACTGCGAACCGATTTTTAAAATTAACGTTATTTACGTTTAATTTGGAGGTTTTCCATTTGTATTCTGATTTCTGCACGGTATAGAATTATTACATAAAGTATAATCATTAAATAATCTACTCAATTTTGTATAGAAAATAATATTAACTATATTACATTATTACCTATCTAATATGGTACTAAGTACGTATTTTCGTACGTATTTTTTTAAAAAATTTTATTATGAATATTCTTAATTTTAATAATAAAGTAATAGACCTATTTGCTGAATCTAAAGAGAGAAGACTCGTTTTTATATATAAAACTAATTAAATTAAAATTAAAATTTAAGTTATTATAAGTTATTTATATATTAATAAAATAATAAGATATATTATTTATTTAAAACAGTAAAAATATATTACATAATCAATGCTTATTTATTATTATTTAGCGCACCACCTATTTTTAACACCACGAGCCGCCACTGTTTGATGAACTTCAATCAAAATCGTTTTCATGAATGTAATGATTAATCTTTGCATTAAAATGTTAATCAAAATTTAATACGATCCTCTTTACACCTGTATGGCTGTATCCGGGGTATCCCTCCACACCAGTATCCTTCCCTTGCTTTTTCTATACTCTATTCAGAATAAGAGCGGTAGTCGGCGGCCGACTTCTGCGCATGGGCGTGGCGTCGATTTAAGTTGGGTGCCTAGCTCCACAACTTTTACGGGAGCGTCGTTTATTCTATAATAATATATTATAGTAATGACAATTAACGTGTTCACATAATTTAAAATACATTGTGCCTACTCAATGACTGTCATGCGCCGTGCGGTACTAAATTGTTTCGTACACCGCGTCATGTGTACACAGACGAATGCTTACGTATCGTATCGTTTGTAATGTATTTACGTAATATTAAATACAATTATAATAAGGATTATAAATTTATTAAATATAATAATTAAATAAAAACCTTTTTTATAATTTTAACCATTTTTAAATATATTACAAACATTATTTTTATTATACTACACAGTTAAAAATTATTTTATACAAATGATAACATTTTCGTCAATATATTTACAAATTTACAAATTAAAAAAAAATAGCACTGGTACAATATCTACCGCACTTTTGGTGGTTTAGTATGCTATCTACCGTCATTTTGTGTTGGCTATCTACATTATTATATTATAAATTGTCTTACATTTTATATTGCAGTCAAATTGTGGGGTCAATTTTGTCAATTTTTGGGTGTACATTAGAATTAGTTGTATAGTGCTGTATTTTTGATTGCTCTGAGGAATGATTTGAACAGGTCATTGGTTGGTTTTTGTAACGAGCGCCACCACTCTTCTTGAAGTTGCGATTCTAATACGTTAATTGCTCCGCATTTTTTAATATTGTATCTATTTTTGACATGTCTCCAAGGAGCTTCTATAAATTGTGTCTCAGCACCAGATATTGGGTCAATAAAATTTTCTAAATGATTAACCGTTTTATGAATAAACCCATGCTCATTTAAAGTAGAATATGCACGCCATTTATCGTAATATATAGTAGTTCCTTGTTCAACTTCATTTAATATAATTGGTAGTAATGTATTTCGATCACGCTTTTCAACTTTAAAAAAACGTCTTTCTAAAATGCCATCATGCCTACAACACAAACTAAAAATCCATGGCCATTGAATTCGTTGCCCGTAATTTCGATTATTTATTTCCTCGTTTTCATTTGAACTCTCTTCATCTTCATCAGACGTTTCCTCAGGTGTGCGGTCTCCAAGATGTAATCTTCTACGATTATATTTCCTTTTACCTTGGAACAAGAATTCATCTATTTGCACAATTAGGTCAGGACCTCCCATTTTCTTACGGTTAGGTTATACATTGTTTTCAAAATATTACCTTCTGAATCACATTTTCGATTATTTTTTAAAACATTTTTCAATTCACCACCAAAAATGTTTTCGTTTTTAATTTTTGAACATGTTTCGTCAGATGGTAATAAACCACGTATTTTTAAAAAAATTACGCACATCTCTTCATTTTATCGATATTGTATCGATACAAATAACTCATCGTTGAACTCATTTTATAAAATAATTAATAAAAAATAAATAAATCACAGTAACACGACTTAAAAATACAACTAAATCACAGCAAAAACACAATAATCGACACGACTACAAACACATATTAAATTGTTGCAAGATGCTTATGATAAATTATAAAGAGGTATAAATGTAATAAAATTTGGGATTTCGATAAAAGCTTAATGTTAATTGCAAAATGATAATATATATATCAATTTCTAATTAATCTAATTGGTATAACAATCATAGGGGTACGGTAGATAAAATATTTGCGGTAGATAGCATATTGTACCAGTGCCAAAAAATTTCGTCAATATACTCGTATTTTTACAAATTTACAAATTAAAAAATTTCATCAATATACTCGTATTTACAAGTTTATAAATTAAAAAATTTCGTCAATATATAAATGTAAAATAAATATATTATAAAAAAAATTAACACTAAAAACTGCTTCGAAAATCCTTAAAAAACGTATAAATGCACTATGCGAGAACACGTAAAAACGAGCGCGCACGGAGGAATGAATAAATCGTATAATATAATAATACAGATTACAGGTGTCTATTCACCACGATTGTAACGCAGCGCTTTAAGAAACGGCTGACCAAAACGGTCGAAAACTCGTCGCCGCCGACTACCGCTTTTATTCTGAATAGAGTAGAGAACAAAATTAATAAATTTAATTAATAATTTAATATATATTGAATAAGACAAATTAAATATATATAATATTATTTACTTTTTCTCATCACCGGCAAAACTAAAATATAAAATTTTTCACCTCATAAAAATTAAATGAATGTTATATAATATAAATTATTACAAATATGAAATCATTATATCAGAAATGTAATTTCTTTGTGAAATAAAAAAATACTAAAAATCGACATCTTCATTAAATATTAGGAAGTTAACATATTAAAGTTATCATACAAATATAATTAATACATTCGCTATTTTTAAATTTTACAAACTTTAAAAATTAAAATATATTATTTTAGATTTTGAGAAAAGCAAAAATGTATTGGATATACAATGATGTGTGTCTTTTTTTTTAATTTTTATTATGAATGAAAACAATTTTACTACCAGAAATAATGCTCCGATTTTCACGAATAAAATGTTTTTCCGTTTGGAAATTGAATGTAGTTTGTACTTTATTTAGGTAATTTTTCGAATTTCTCAAAATTAACCCTATGCGACAGAAAAAACTACAAAAAAATGAAGAAAAATAATTATTATAATTAATTGAATTATTCACGAAAACTGAAATTTTGACCAATTCGATTTCAGTATTTCACAATAACTCAGGCAATTTTAATGTTAGACACTTAATCCCATTTAATTGGTTATTTACATAGGTATAATATATGTGGTAAAATTTTGGAATTGAAACGTTAATTTTTTTTTATAATAATGGGACATTGAATATTTCGTGGGCATTAAGGTCTGAAAATTTTATTGAAGTATGTATAGTGTATACATATTACTTAACATATAAAAATATTGGAGAAATCCCTAGTCTCAATTATTTTTTATAGTTGTTTAAAGTTGATATATTTAGTTTTTAGTTTCCATTTTTTGTTTTTATGTCTGAAGACACTTTTACTACCCAAAATAATTATCCGATTTTCACGAACAGCATGTTTCCGGTTGGAAAGTGGATGTTGTTGGTATTAGGTCATTTTTCGAATTTCTCAAAATTGACCCTATCTCTATGCGTTAGAAAAAACGACGAAGTAATCTGACTGAACTTCGCTCAGAATCGTTTTTTTCGAATGCAATGGTTTATCATTGCATTCAAATTATAATTAAAATTAAACACTTTGATTTGCACACCTATACCTATCTCTGCGGCTGGAGTATCAACGCGTCTTTTTTAAATTATAGTTTTTGAATAGTTGTATACATACGACGATATAGTCGTATATCTATATATATACTCGTATATATTATAACTATTCAATAATTTACTATTTTATTTTTACAAAATATTTCTTTTATTATATTTATAATAATAACAGAGCCTACAATAATAAGTCTACATTATTTAATATAATTATTGTAAATTTAGATATTGTAACCCATATGGTATGATGACAAGAAGAATACCACATGTTATACAAAATTTATTTAATTTCAAAATCTAACAATATTATATTGTTGAATAAATATCGGTTTATTTAGTTATCACTTTATTAGAAAAAAATTGTAATAAAAAATTTGTTTTCTAATTAAAAAAATATCTTTTTAGACTTCTAAACTCTCCACTATAAAAATTATTTAAGCATACTTTATTCTTATCGGTGTGTATAGTGTTTTTTCTTTAATATTTTAGATTCTAAATGATATAATTTAATAAAATTATCGATAAATGAAAAAAAACACGGAAAGGGATACAGGTGTGCTATCATAGTGTTTAATTTTAATTATAATTTGATTGCAATGGCAAACCAATGCATTCGAATAAACGATTCTAATTGAAGTTCAGACTGGACTGAACAGTCAGGTAATGCCATTTTTCCGTCATTTTTTTCATAATATGATAATTTATAATTTTCGATAAACTAAAAGTATCAAATTTAAACAGCTATAAAAAAAATTGAGACTAGGAATTTTTATGTAAATAAGAAATATACTTCATTAAAATTTTCAGACCTTGATGCCAAAAATTGCCAATGTTATCAAACATTATATACCTATTGATGAGAATTTTACGAAATATTCAACGACCATATATGTGGAAAAATTAACGTAACGGTTCTTAAATTTTACCACATATATATATAATTTATGTGAATACCCAATAACATTTTTATGCCTCTAACTTCAATATTGCCTGAGTTATCGTGAAATATTGAAACCGAATTCCTGGAATTTTCAGTTTACGTGAAAAATACCGTTTATTCCTTATTCGTCATTTTTTTTTTTCATTTTTCCCGAATGGTTTGTAATTCTCATTATAGTATTTATAGTCTTTAATTTATGATCTATGATCTCTGATAATATAGCCAACCTCAAGGAGTTGCTCAAAGAAGTATTATGAGATTTACGATGCTAATTTCTGTATATAGATGGTTGCTATTAATAACAATAAAATTTATATTATTACTATGGTTACTATTATAAACAAATTTAGGATTTAGCTGATGAATCAAATTCGTCGAATGATAAATGCCTTTTTTCGTTATTTTTTCGTCCTTTTTTTGTGTCGCATGGGATCAATTTTGAGAAATTCGAAAAATGACTTGAATAAAGTACAAACTACATCCAATTTGCAATCGGAAACAAGTAGAAGCATTATTTCGGATAGTAAAAGTGTCTTCAGACATAAAAAGAAACAAAAAAAAGAAAAAAAAAAGCCACATCATTGTAAAACCAATACATTCTTCACTCTGCTCAGAATCTAAAATTGCAATATTAATATATAATATACACTTTATTAAAAAAAAAAGCATAAATACCTACATACAAAAATCTTTAATTTTATGAATTTGGTATTATAAGACCACATAAAAAAATTTGTACGATAATTTAATACCAATCTTATAATACATCTGATGTTTTAAACTATTGAGAATATACATAAAATATACATTCTACAAAATTTCTATTATTTTCATAATTCTCAACTATTACTGTTTCTTATTAGTAAAATTTTTCATTAGAATATTTAAATAGATTATTATAATGTTTATTAATTTCATTAATAAAATCAGTATAAATAAAATTATAATATAATACAATTAATTAAATTATTTTCAAGAAGGTTATAATAATATAATTTATAAGTTACAAACGTACCATCGTTACAAAATTTTTTAACAGTGACGAAATTATCTAAAATAAAAAAATAAAACAATAATAATAGTATAAAAGAGCTGATATTCCTGCCGCATAGGATACAGGTGTGCGAATCATAGCGTTTAATTTTAATTTTAATTTGAATGCAATGATAAACCATTGCAATCGAAAAAACGATTCTAAACGAAGTTCAGTCAGATTATAATTTTCGTTTGAACTAAAAATATCAAATTTAAACATCTATAAAAGAAAATTGAGATTAGGGATTTTTCTAATAATTTAGTATATTAAGTAATATGAAAATATACTTCAGTAAAATTTTCAGACCCTAATACCAAAAATTGACAATTTTATCAAATATTATATAAGTAAAAACGAGAATTTTACAAAATATTCAATGTCCAATATTTTGTAGAAAAATGAACATAACAGTTCCAAAATTTTACCACATATATATAGTAGCTATATGAACACACAAAAATATTTTCTAGTCTCTTACTTCAAAACTTCAAAATTACCCAAGTTAACGTGAAATATTGAAATCGAATTCGTCTAAATTTCATTTTTCGCGAAAAATGCCGTTTTTTCTACCACTTAGGGTCAATTTTGAGAAATTCGAAAAATGACCTAAATAAAGTACTAACTAGATCCACTTTGCTACCGGAAACATACCCTATTCGTGATAATCGGAGCATTATTTCGGGTAGTAAAAATGTTTACAGAATAAAAAAAAAAAACCCCCACATCATTGTAAAACCAATACATTCTTCGCTTCACTCAGAATTTAAAACTAGAATTTTACGAAATATTCAAAGTCCTATATTTTATAGGAAAATGAACGTAACGGTTCCAAAATTTTATCACATATACGAGTACATTATACATAGTGCCTATATGAACTCCCAAAAAAATTTTCAAGATTCTATCTTCAAAATTGTCCTAGTAATCATGAAATATTAAAATCGAATTCGTCGAAATTTGAAAAATGTCGCTTTTTCGTCATTTTTTGGTCGTTTTTTCTACCACTTAGGGTCAATTTTTGAGAAAATCGAAAAATGACCTAAATAAAGTACCAACTACATCCACTTTGCTACCGGAAACAAATACTATTCGGTATAAGTAGTAGTGTCTTCAACCAAAAAAAAAAAGACACATATCATTGTAAAACTAATACATTCTTCACTATGCTCAGAATCTAAATTCGAGAATATATAGGTTTTACAATGATGTGTGCCTTTTTTTATGACTGAAGATACTTTTACTAGGTACCTACCAGAAATAATACTCCGATTTTCATGAACAGAATATGTTTCTGTTTGGAATGTGGATGTAGTTGGTACTTTATTTAGGTAATTTTTTAAATTTCACGAAATTGGATCTACGTATGCGGTAGAAAAATCGACCAAAAAATGACGAAAAACGGTATTTTTCGCGAACACTGAAATTTCGATGAATTTGATTTCAATATGTATATAGAGACTTGAAAATTTTATTGGGAGTTCACATCAGTACTATATATATGTGATAAAATTTTGGAAACATTATAACAATTGCTCTACAAAAAATAGAACTTTATATATTTTGTAAAATTTTGAATTCTAACTGAAGTATACTCACATATTACTTAACATGATATCAATATATTAGAAAAATACCAAGTCTCAATTTTTCTTATAGATGTTTAATGTTGATATTTTAATTTAATCGACAATATTAAAATCCATACAAGTATTCTTATTATTTTTCAATACTTTTACAATAATAATTAATAAAATAGGCAAAAAATTTTATTGTTGTATTGATATATTGATGTCTTCCCAAAATATTAGAAACATCTTTAATCTCAATTTATTTTAAAAGCCGTTTTAACTTTAAATTTTTGTAAATTCAATATTTTTGGTATATATTTGCTTTATATATTTACTTTATATTTATTTAGGGTGTCAAAATTGTCAAAATTTTAAAAAATACCTATATTATCTAAATGAACTTCGCTCAGACTCGTTTTTTTCGAATGCAATGATTTATCGTTGCATTCAAATACTAATTAAAATTAAACGCTATGATTTGCACACCTGTATCCCATGCGGCAGGAGTATCAGCTCTTCTTTTTCAGTATGAATATATAAAGAATATTGTATATTTTTAATGCATATTAATTGCATATTATTGATATTATGCATGCATAAATATGTGCATATTCTACAATAATTTTTGCATAAAATTCCAGGCCCTAGTCATTATAATATTAATAATACCTAATTTATAAATTAAATGATAATATGGTGTATTATAATATTATGTAATTTAATCTAATTCAAAGAAATAATTATTTATTACCGTGATTATAATCTATAAAATAAATGTAAAACATTTATTTCAATATATTATTTTTACTTTCAAGAAAAGTTATTTTTTTAATTTTCACTTACAATATTCAATACATTCCGCTAAATAAATGAAATATGCCCATATATCTATTAATCAAAATTAATTAATTAATTAATATTACAATGAATGTTCCATACCAAGCACAAGGATTGTTACATATTACGTAGGCAATTTAATTAAGTAGGTAGGTACTTACCTATTTATGTTATATTAATATTAAGGTTAGAGAAATAGAAGAGAGCCTGTCCATCGTAATGATTTTATAGTAACTACTACTACAAGTGCAGTATCTGAACTAGTTATATCTACCATATCTGTTTAATAGTATAGGTATTTCTACAACTACTATATTGTCATCAACAGCTCTCACATAGTACTCTAGATCCTAATTTTTTATATATTTAGGTAACATTAATATATATACCTAATTATTAATTTATAACAATATTAAAATATATTAATTATTAAATACTAAAGTAATATGTTATAACATACCACTTGAATAATTGCTTACAATACTAAATTTATCTAAAAAATATAATAATATTTAAAAATTACATTAATATTCGATAATTCACTTCAAATAAATGTCGAATGAATGAAACACTTTGAAATCGGAATTCGAAAAATTATTATCGAAATCGTAATATGTAGAATGTAGATTATATAACATTATTATTATTGTATTTTTATTATATTAATACATATTATTATATTATTATATTATTATATTATTATATTATTATTAACCCCTACCGAGACCATGACCGCAAAGCTGAAGTCACGTTGCCCCGTCTGTCCCGAAAAGAAAAAAAAAAGTTCATTTTTGTGAATGGTTATTTGGCAAGAGCGTCCGGCCCCTGTGCAGTTATTATAGCCCAAAGACTCATGCAACTCCCGGCCTTCCGTCACAGTAAAACCCAAAATATCCGTGCTTCTAACGCTGAGGCGCACACAAACAATTAGACTAACAACAGCCTACGTATTTTACCTTAAGAATCCAATTAGTACGCTGAGAGATATGACATGGCCCAGTCGCTCGAACTTACTATAAGTTTCGAGAAGTTCGTTTCGGAAATTTTGGTATTTTTATTTGATGTTAATAACTAGCTGCCCGGGTCGCAGCATCTAGCAGTCACTACCAAAAACGCAAACAAAGGCGGGAAAACAACACGGACTGCCGGCAGAAACAGGTAACAGAAACAGTAACGGGCATAAATATGGCAGCAACTAAGAATGCGAGAACGCTACTATTACAATCTCGCCTAATGGCATCAACGACGTACGAGAGTTGATCTGAAAGTCAAAATGAGTACCCTAGAGCAGCATTTCAAGAACATTTTCGAGGTGCCCAACGATCTAGTTCGTGAATTCTATGACTATATTGCCGGTGTATATACGAAGCCGACGCATTTCTTATCTCACCATATTCGATAGAAAAGTTAATTAAAAATATGGCCCCGGCCCTATATCTAACATTATGTTGAATTGGAAGTATGTTCCTGCAAAATTCAGAGTAGAGCGACCAATATTACTGTACAAAGGCAGAGGAAACCCGTAAGACGTAGATAGCTGGCGTTCAATTAGGTACTATATTTAGTGTAGTAAGGAGATAGAGTGTAGTAGAGAAGAGTATCGACCAAAGTCTCAGTACTATTAGTCCAGTCTAGTAGATCAAGTCTGGTATAATATTATACCACCTTTGGCCGCCTCAAAAGAGGACCTTTGTCCAGCTTACCCGGAACCTACATTAACGCATCAATAATCAACAGAGTTATAAAAGCTGCGAAATCCAACATAAAGAGTGGCAGTGTATTTATGTTAGATTTAGCGAAAGTGTTCGACAATATTGGTCATGCGCATATGCACCGCACATTGCAGTCACGCTATCTAAGCTGTGTCAAATTGTGTTCGCATTAATGTCTAATTATAGTACAAAATTCTAGGCAAACAAGAATTTTCTATTGCAATCGTTATGAGGAGAAGTGCAACCCAAGGCCCCCTCTTATCCCCCACAGTATTAATGTATGTCAGAAATTCGTTCTCCAAGAGATATCGGTCACAGATTATCCAGCATCCACGGCTTCCAGATACAACAAAACGTAGAAAACATCGCAATAGTAGGTTTTGCTGATGATGCGCTACCACTTTCGTGAACAAAGCCAAAGACATATTCGCTGCCGTCGGAATGCCAATAATCCCAAACAAATCCACGATCATCAACGTAGACAGACAGCTAGTGCCGAAGAATGTAATACTCTTAGACAATTCAATAATCCCTACAGTGAAAGACATCACCTGTATAAAATACCTATGAGTTGATTTCAACGTTAAAATGGTTTTCGACGGTAAGAGTTTTCTTTCTCATTTAGAAAAGGATTTTAGAAATTTAATAACTTCTCCTTTTTTTGCGTGGAGACCAGAAAATTAACATAATAAACGAATATATTTACCCAAAGTCCCAAAGACCTTCTCGACAAGAATTTTCTCGAATTTTCTCTAGATATGTTGATAAGGCAAGGAATCAGGGAGATATGTTGCCTTCCCGCCAACACTCCAATTATTGTTTACTACACGAGTAGGAAATATCGAGTCCTCGGTATGCTACAAATGACATGGGAAGCTTATTCATATCGTCATCGCCCAAAAGCTAGCGCGCATCCACGACCAACACCTGTTAGCAGTTCGCGATCTACACCAAGAGAAGCCCAGTCCCGCGTACGCTTAGTTTCCGTAACAGGACCAAATCCAAGGGCCATTCGCTATGAGTTAAGGTATAACTAATTTAGTAAATGGAAAAAGGTGAAACAGAGGGGAATAGAGGTACTATGGTATGGCAATTGTACTGAGACTAATGCTTGGGTATCAAATAAAGGCAGGCTATCAAGTGGTAAATGGATAGACGAACGCTATTATAGCATTGATAAACTTAATGTCTAACCGAGGTACAGGAGATGGGAGTGTCGGTTATCTCCATTGCAGGAATCTGGCCTGCAATGAGAAGAATATAATTGAAACCTTGCCCTACATTCGTGGATCGTGCCCCAAGACTGAACTTTTTCGCAACAATGTCCATCATAAAGTCCGTACCACTCTTGCCAATCTATTTAGAACGAAGAATGTGCAGTGTAGCACTCAGGGAAGGAGCAACTCAAAACAGAAGGTCTGACATCATAATAATAGATCATAGGAATGAACGAGGCCTGGTTTTAGACCCTACCATTCGGTGGGAGACCAACGAAGAAGATTAAGACGTCAACGTGCACGAAGAAAAGAGGGATACATACATTCCCCGCACAACCAGTCTGAGTCACCTCTATGGAGTAAGAGAGTGGGAAGCGATCTCGCTTAATTATTATCATTTATATTCGTAACAAACAATTTTTTAATATTATAATCATTTTATTTTATTTTGGTGTTTATCTATTTAGTATCTATATAGTTTATCTATTTTATTCTAGTTTATAATTAACTCGATTATTATCTTTGTTTTATTCTATTTATATTCATTTATATTTTATTATATTATACAAACTATGTACAATTGTACTGAACGGTAAACTGTGTCGTAAGGCAACTTACAAAATGAGCAGTCCACTATATTTTTTATATTAATAAAGTTGTTTATATATATAAAGGGAAACGAAAAATGTATTGATTTTACAATGATGAGTGTTTTTTTTATGCCTAAAGAAATAATGCTCTGATTTTCAAGATTATTATGTACCTTCGGTTGGAAAATGGATGTAGTTGGTACTTTATTAAAGTAATTTTTCGAATTTCTCCAAACTGACTGAACTTTATACTGAATCGTCTTTCAATAGCTATGATTTATCATTGCAATCAAATATTAATAAAAATTTAAAATATAACACAATATTCGATACCGTCAGTAAATTATCTTTTAATAATATCAGCTGTATTCCGTCCTTTTTTTTATAACTAAATAAATAAATCGATATATTATATATATATATATATATATATATATATATATATATATATATATATTATATAAAAAATTATTGTAATAATATTATTAGTTTCTCAAATTTATTTATTTATTTATTTATTGTCTTAATAAAAAAAAACATTATTTCAATGTTATTCATAGCATATGTCTCTATCTCATCATTATTTAACCCATATAGGTTTCATTATATCTGTGAATAGAAATCATATTAATGTTATATTATACCTACTCTCTGACATAATTATAAAAACAATCAATGGAATATTTTAGATTTGAGCGAAGCGAAAAATGTATTGGTTTGACAAATGTGTGCGTCTTTTTTTTTTAGTTTGTATGTAGACACTTTTTCTACTTAAAATATTGCACAGATTTCTACAAACAGCATAATATGATTCCGGTAAAGAATATTGTCTAGTTAATACTTTATTTGAATTATTATTCAAATTTCTCAATAGTGTGACCCTATGGGTAAGAAAAACTACCAAAAATTTAAATTCGAAATTTTTCACGAAACTGAAATTTTAACGAAATCGATTTCAATATTTTACGATAATCGACAACTCATACAATTTTGAAGTTAGAAACTTCCTATGCGTGTTGAATTTTAAAACACTTTATTATATATCAATATCACTTTGAATATTTCCTAAAATTCTCGTTTTTTATAATATTTGATAAATTTGGCAATTTCAGGTATTAAGGTCTGAAAATTTTACTGAAGTATATTCACATATTACTTAACAGAATACTTAAATATTAAAAAAAATCAAATCTCAATTTCTTTTATAGCTGTTTAAAATTAATATTTTTAGTTTAAACGAAAACCTTAGAATCCATACACAAGTATTCTTCTTATTATTTCTTAATACTTTTACAATAAAAATTAAAGAAAAGCCAAAAAATTTGGAAACTTTTTGAAAATTGTATTGGAATTCAAATAAATATTAGGTAATTAACCCAGTCCCAGATAATTGTAAATATTACTTTTACAATAATTTTCTGTAGCTGTTTAAAGGATAAAAAGAAGAGCTAATACTGCTATGAAAGGGATAAGTTTGTAAAGAGGATAGTGTTGACGATTCTGAAGGAGTTGTTATGTAACTCATTTAAGTGTTTTATAGGAATTTATATAATTTTATTGAACGTTGAGACTGTATGAATGTAAACATTTTAATCAATACATAATACGAGTATAATATTATATTATGTGATGAACACAATCGTTTTTACG
Source organism: Tetraneura akinire (assembly GCA_021307375.1). Lineage (NCBI taxonomy): Eukaryota > Metazoa > Arthropoda > Insecta > Hemiptera > Aphididae > Tetraneura > Tetraneura akinire. The sequence goes on from JAIUCT010000024.1 coordinate 5,214,371, forward strand.
AATGTAATGATTTATTATTGCATTTTAATTTTAATTAAAATTTAACACTTTCCTACAGGATTAGGATTAGGTTACAGGTGTAATCCTCTTTACACCTGTACCCCTTCTACAGCTCTTCTTTTTTTAAACATTGTATTACGTATACTGTAAAGGTAAAGTATATATTAATGTTTTTCAATTAGTAATAAATTCTACAAAAGGAAAATATTGTGAAATGAAAACACATTAATTTTACTGAAATTATTTAGGGAATTTTTAATAAATTAATTAATAATATTTTATCCATGGAAAGTTGAATTAAAATAATGTACTCGTATTACTATTTTTTAATTATTATATTTACGAGTACCTATTAATCTAGTATGAATATTCTTAATCCGATTTAACTGAATTCAGTATTATACATTGGCGCAACTAGGGGGGGGGGGTGCTTTGGGTCCTTAGCACCCCACAAGTCAAAATAAGCACCCCTATAAAATCTGAATAAGTTAAAAAAAAAATATGGTTGATAAAAGCAATATACGGATAGCCATATAGATTTAGTATTATGATAATTCAATTCATTTAAGGCTACGGTGACTATGGATGCGAATTCGGACGAAAATCTGTTCTGACGATATCGTCAGAATTCGTCAGAACAGATTTTCGTCTGAATTCGTATCCATAGTCACCGTAGCCTAAATGTAGTATTAATTCATAATTATAATTTATTATTAATTTTAAAGACAATTATATTTAACATATTTTATAATAAAGGTATGTTTAAACATGACTTTTATATTATATGACTAAGCATGTATAAGGTTTTTGTTCCTATTTTCAAGTATTGTGTAATAATAAGCAAATATTTTTGTTTTGTGTAAAGGGGGGGGGGTATTCACGATTTACAAAACTACCTGGAGCTTAAGCACCCCCAAGATTTGATTTCTAGTTGCGCCTATGGTATTATTTATTGAGATCCTATTTATTTCTATAATATAAAAATATAGATAATGTTATTATGATGTTTACTTACTACGACAATACATTCCATATTTTATACAATCATGAAAATGATTGTTATCTAAAATAAAGTATTATTCTAATGAAAATGTTTTACTGTTATTTTTTTCAAATACGAGTAGGTAGTAATATTATTACCAAACACGGATTAAATAAAGCAAATTTCTTCAAAAATAATAATGTACTCGTAATTAATAATAATAATATTACTTACTACCAAAAGCAGCAGATACATTTCCTGATTGACAAAATAGTAATTATTTATTATAATATAAATGTAATAAATAAAAACATGTAGACTTAAACATTAACTAAACGTGGACTTAAAACGTTAACTTATTATCTCGAAAAGTATTAACTTGTTTAACTTTTTCTACTAAAATTCAAAAATTTACATTATTCTACGATTAAATAAATTTCATAATTTTGACGCTTTTTAGTTTACCATAAATAAGTACTAACTTTCAATTTTTAAATTAATCTCACTTTTTATATCAGAATTATAATATGATATTTTTAAAGGTAATTTTATCGTTTTCATGTTTAATTTCCATTTATTACTACATTTACTACATTACGGAGATTGAAAACATATTTAAGAAGTACAATGGGTGACGATCGAAATGTACTCGCACAATTACACGTTCATAGAGAAATAAATGTGGTCCTGACATTATTTTAAACAAATTAGCAAAAAAAAAAAATTATTAATTGAAATTTATTTAATAGATATTAAATAATTTTATGAATATTTTGTTTTTATTATTATTGTATACGAATTCAAATTAAATATTTCACGATAATTCAGACAATTTTTAAATTAGAGACTTGAAAACTTTATTAGATATTGACATAGGTACTATATATATTTGATAAAATTTTGGAACCGTTACATTAATTTTTCTACAAAATATTGAACTTTTAATATTTCGTAAAATTCTCGTTTTTATGTATATAATTTTTGATAAGATTGGCAGTTTTGGGCATTAATGTTTGAATATTTTACTAAAGAATACTTACATATTACTTAATATCATATCAAAATATTAGAAAAATCCAATGTCTCAATTTTTTTTATAGCTGTTTAAAGTTGATATTTTAAATTTAAAAGATAATCTTAGAATCCATAATTTCTTCTTATTATTTTTCAATATTTTTACAATAGAAATTAAGTAATACAAAAGCTAAAAAATTTGAATATATTTTGAAAATTTTATTAAAGCGTACTAACATAATGTGTTAACAAATTTCCAAAATATTAGAAAAATCACAACTTTCAATTTTTTTTTATATGTGTTAATAAATTGAAATTTTAGTAAAATTATTTATATTGAACGTTAACACTGATAAATGTAAAAAATTAATTGGTACATATATATTCTGATGAACTTTTCGTTTTTCGAATGTAATAATTTATCATAATAATACGGTAGTCGGTCCAGTAAGGAAAGCCGACACATATGTCCAACTGCTGACTTGATATACGGTACCACGGGGTCTCGTAAAAGCACGCACGGCTATCTTGTCTCAATTGCGAGAAAATCTTATTCCGGACCACGTAAGGGTTTCGGCCCCACTAAACCCAGGATCACCTCTTTACACCTGTATCCCTTCCACACCAGTATCCTACTCTTGCTTTTTAATCACGAAAACTATTAGGTACAATTTTATGTCAATCAAAGAATATTACTTGAAAATCGTCTTAAATATTATTTATAAGAATTTTTATTATTAAGAGAAATATCAGTCAAAATTATTTACACTTTATGTCTTTATGAATTGACTTTATTGTACCTTGTTCACACTTTGTGTGTGATTCATAAAAAATATTATGTTTTATTTCATAATATACTTCGTTAAATTTTTAAAACATAGTTATTTAAAATTTATATATTAATATTTTAAAACAATTGTTATTCATTTAATTTATAAATTAATTTATATAGGTAATTCTTACTTCTACATGTTTCAGATTTTTCTAAATTTATAAGTTATTATATGTAAATAATATTTAGTATATTTTATTAAAATATATCATTTATTAATTTAAATTATTTTTATATTATATAATATTATAATTTTAGGTAAAATTTGCGGTAGTAAGATGACTATGTTATAATTATACACATAACGTAATTTAAAAATATAATTTATTAATTATACGTAAATATATATATTTATATACGTTTAACAAAAAAGACAAAACAAAACAAAACCTTCTTAATAATATTACTAAAAAGACATAAGCACGGCAAACACGTTTATAAGCATTATCGAAAATGTATAATAAAAATACAATGTTTTAAATAAAACATAAAGTCTTTCAAATGGAAGTTATAATATATTATATATTTGCACAGCGCACAGAGGTACGTCCTCGTCGCCTCGTCGGGTTCCAGTAAATAAGAGGACGAGTCGGCGTCAGTGGCTACTGGCTGGTTACTGAACACTAAGCGCTGCCGCCGATACAAATGCCTTTAGGGATAGTCCCGTCAATTGGGTGTCAGGATAAGTAAATACTACTAAAAATAACAAACTTTGAGTTGTCGTAACTTTAGGACGCATTAAATAGATTAAATCAAAAGGGACACACATAAGAAAATTAGATGTAGTCTTATGGGGATCAAACAATTTTGAAATAAATGCCTGCTAGTGAAGCCTTCAAACGGGAAAAATATACAAATATTATACAATAATCAGAACTGTAGGTTAGCGTGATAATACTTAAAATATTATGCAATACATTTAATACAGTGAGATGTAGTTATTACAAGGTAATCAAATAAATATAATAAACACATAATTTAATATTTCAGTCAAAATAGAACAAACACATATTTACAGTAATTTAATATTTATAAAATAAACCTAAAATTAAAAATGGCTTTTATAATTAAAATGCAACACTTCACAATTATTTTTTTTTGTTTGTTTGTTAAAGAAATACATCATTATGAAATATGAAACGTAAAAGAGCAAAATATAGAATTTATAAACTTCAGAAATCACAATGAATAAAATCAATAAATCACGAAATGGTATTATAGAAAACAAGAGTTATCAATCAGTAGTCAAAAAATAGTCAACAGTAGTGAGTACTCAATTAAACACGAGTAGCTTCAAGCATTGTTTAAAGCCTAAGTGTTTCACTTACAATTTAACCGTGAACCGTGATAAAAGGAAAAAATACAAGGGAAAGGATACTGATATGGAAGGGATCCAGGTGTCAAGAGGATAGTGTTAAATTTTGATTACAAATTAAATGCAATGATAAATCATTACATTCATGAAAACAATTTTGAGCGAAATTCATCAGACAATGTACATGTACTGATTAAAATTTTTACATTTAACAGTTTTTACGTTTAATATAAATTATTTATCATAAAACCACTTAAATGAGTCACCTATAAATACCGAAATTTGGCAGTACTTTGCTTAGAATCGATTTTCGAAATAAAATTCAAACACTATCCTCATTACACCTGTATCTCTTCCTTGCTTTTTATATTTTTTAAAAGAAAACATACACATCATTGTAAAGTAAATACATTTTTCGCTTCGCTCAAAATCTAAAATATATTAAACGGCTACACTGGCAGAAATTTAGTTCTTATCACAGTTTTAAGAGAGTCCCTTCTGATTAAATATATTCTGTGGTAGATGAGTGTAATATAACAGGTCATGATACACGGCCGTGTCATTATGTCTTAAGAAAAATATTATAATTTTTGTGGTATATTAATAAATAACCTATTTTAAGAAAATATTAAATGTTTTTATTAAATTACAATATTAGCGAAAATGATAAATTTTTCTCTTAAAATATTAGATGGAAATGTACATAGAAATGATTATTTTAATTTAAGCAATAATTAATGAACCTTATCAATAAAATATATTACTTTATCATATTTTATTGTTATATAATATTGTACATTAAAAATTAAGTACATTTTTATATTATAAATAAATTAAGATCACATATAATTGTTATTGTAAAACTAATACATTGTTCGCTTCGCTAATCTATAATGCAATTAATTATTAATAAAGAAAATAATTTTAATAATATATTATCACCGTCTAACCTTTATCTATATGAAAATTAGCATTCAATAATATTGAACCAAAAACTTTTGTAGGATAATTTATTGTACAATAAACCATAATAATCGGTGTATCTATAATTATTAAAATAAATAAAAAAACAAAATTTATATTAATAAAATGTTCCTAAATATATGACAATAATTATTATTTATGAATTATCAATTACGAGCAATTTTAAAAATTATTATTAGGATTTATATAATATACGAGTATATCACACCCACTTAGTGAAATTAATATTTTCATGATATGTAATCATATAATGAAAACGATGATTTTTTACGCAAAATGGACAATTTTTTTATCTTTTCATGAAATGGATAAATCATAGGTCATCCATATAATGAAATATTATATTTTAATACATAAAATATAAATATGGATATTAATAATAAAACATTATACGAATATATTTAAAATTTGTTTATTATTAATTATTTACTTTTATTCAAACAAGGTTACGAGTTATGGCAACAACTATATATATATATATATAAATTATAATTAAGTATAAATTTAAAAATTTTATTATTTTTCTATGTAATTTTCTTGAAATAGATTAATATTTGGCACTCAATATAAAATATATAATGTATAAAATTATTTGAAAAAAGTTAATAATTAAATATTAAAAAAATTTAATAAATTTGATATTGAACATCTTTTATTGAATTTCCTCTTCTAGTCGATATTTCAGTTCATTATCATAATAATGATCATCTATATTACTTAAAATTTTTGTTATGTACAAAAAATTAATTAACATTTTATAATATTGAATTTTTAACTTTTTTCAAATAATTTTATAAAAAGATATGGGAGAGAATTTTCAGTGCCATATGTTAAGCTATTTCAAGAAAATTACATATATAAATAATCAAATTTTTAATTATATTAAAATTTATAAGATAATAAAATTAATATAATTATTATTTTACATCTTATGCTTTTAATTTAAGAATTTTTATATTTACAAATTAATATTTACATAGGTAATATATATAATTAGATAATATATAATTATATATATAATATATATATAAATATATATTTCTTAAAGATGTTTATAAATAACAATTTAGTTTAAAAATATTTAAATACATACTATTAGGTAATTTATATTGTATATATTCATTTGCGTAATCTTTTATATAATGGTATTCATAATTATCTAAAGCAAATAATTATTTTTTAAATTTTCTTAACGTTTATTTGTTTAATTAAATGAAGAAATCATTATAATAATTTTTTTAATATAATATGCCAATCATTTAAAATGAAAGTTTAGAAAAGTTCAAAAGGAAAACAAATTAGTTGTAGTAGCTTTATTACTACATATATTTTAATATACAAAAAGTCCCCATCAATCACACTGACATTATTTATAATTAACTTTGATAAGTTCAAAATAGTTTGTTTTTTTAATAACTGAAATAATAATACAAATTTGAAAACAATTTTAAAAAAAGTTTTATTTAGTTAAGTTCTTACAAAAAAAAAAAAAAAAAGAACTCTTACATATATCTATTTTAAAGAATTAATTCATAGTCAAATTAAATTTTAATTAACCATATTTGAAACAAAAATTCAAATATCAACCTTTTTCCAAAATAACTATTACGATCTATACAGGCTACACGTTATAATTTAAATAATTTATAATTATATTTTAAATTATTATTATATTAATTTTATTTATTTCAGTTAATAATATTCAAATAAATAAAAACCCAAATCCACAAAAAATTTACTTTTATTTAAGGAAATGCGTATTTCGATAACAAAGTTACCATCATCAGTTCAAAATACATACTGTGTTGACTGATGCAATGATTTATTGTAAAATGTATTTAAGCTTCAATATAATTTTCAAAAATTTTCCAATTTTTTTCTGGCTTTTTTATTGTAAAAGCATTGAGAAATAATAAGAACAATATTAGTATGGATTCTAACATTTTCGTTTAAACTAAAAATATCAATTTTAAACAAATATAAAAAAAATTTAAGAATTGGGATTTTTCTAATATTTTTATATCCTATTAAGTAGGTACCTATATAATAATATACTAATATTATATTTATATATATAATATATTAATACTTCTTTGAGCACCTCCCGAGGGTTGGCCCATCACAGATAAAATATCATAGATCATAGATCACAGATCAACGACTAAGGTTAATAATGAGAATTAACGAACCATTCGGTGATACTCGTATATACATAATAGTGTAAGGTGATTTTTTTCAATTACCACCTTTATTGTCTACACCGTTTTACGATAGTTTCAATGATACGTTGTCAAAATATCCTAATGAAGTAATGATATAGAAATTATATCAATCAAAACTATTTAGGAAACGTTTAAATTTTATGAGTTGACCGAAATCATGAGACAAAAATATGATAAAAATTTGTGTTAATGTTAACGAATCTAGAGGGCAAAACGACGAAAAAACAGCATTTTTTACGATAACTGAAATTTCGACGAATTTGGTTTCAAAATTTTACGAAAACTCAGGCCATTTTTGAAGTTAGAAACTTGATAATGTAATTAAGTATTCAAATAAGTTATATATATATATATATATATATTTTATTTATAAAATTTTCTATATATATATGTGGTAAAATTTTGGAAACGTAACGTTAATTTTTCTACAAAAAAATATAGGACGTTGAATGTGCCATAAAATTCTTGTTTTTATGTATATAATTTAGATAAAATTGGCAATTTTTAGCATCAAGGTCTGAAAATTTTACTAAAGTATACTTACATATTACTAAACATCACATAACAATATTAGAAAAATTCCTATTCTCAATTTTTTTACAGCTATTTAGATTTGATATTTTTAGTTAGTCGAAAATACTATGAAAAAAACGACAAAAAAAAAAACGGCATTATCTGACTGAACTTCGCTCAGAATCGTTTTTTCGAATGCAATAGTTTATCATTGCATTCAAATTATAATTAAAATTTAACACTATGATTGCACATCTATATCCTTTCCACATTTGTATCCCTCCTGCCTTTTTTTTATATAAATAATAAAATTCGTATTATTATTTGCCTATCCGTAACTTACTCATTTGGACTTTAAATCTACCTATTAAATAATTAATTAGATCATTGAATCATTAAACATTCATTGAGTTGTAATTTATTAATCATTTAGATTTTAGACAATTAACAATAAAATACATATTATAATATTTTATTATATTAATACTTATTGTCTCTATAATAATTATATAAATTTAATAACAATAAAATACATATTATAATATTTTATTATTTTAATACTTATTGTCTCTATAATAATTAAACAATTATTATGTATATGTTTAATTTTATTTATTTTACAAAATACATTATCAATACCTATTTACTAAGCTTGACAAATTATTTTTCGTCGTAAATCAATACCTACCTCGCACAGTAACAGGTAACCACTGAAGCGTACGGGGGTAGTCAGTTCTTCGATGACCACTCAAAAAAGATAATTATATAAAATTTGTGTTTTAGGTATATTTTAGTCGTGCTTATATTTGTCAAAAATGCGACATTGTGGCCTATAAAAAATATGAACAACTCGAATTCATTCGTATTAGAAGCAATTTTACAATGGTCGGATTTTATGTATAGGAATATTTATCCTATATGTAGCAGTAGGATTACAGAGCAATTTTCGAAAATCGCTCGTATAGATATAAAATTATTATAATATTTTATATATATTATTATGTAAATACACCTCTACCCATTTTTACTCATTTAGATTTTAATTAACTTTATTTAAATTAAAAATAACTTTATGACAAACGTATACAATTAAATGTGGTATATTATTTTGTATACGAGTACATTATAATATTATAAGATTATACGGTAATAACGTCTTAGCATAATTTTTCCCACTGGTGCTTTTTCATAAATTTGAGTGAGGCAACTTGTATAATATTCTATTAACCATGATATACTCAACAAACATAATATTATACTATTCTTCTTTCTAACTCTTCTATATATATATTATAAATAAATTTAGTTGTAATATTAATATTGTTTCAGTTGTACAGTGTTTATAGTTAAAAATAACCGTTAATATTAAATAATAATTGAAATATAATAATATGTAGTTTCAAGACAGTTTCTAATAATGAAACTTGCTTTTATCAAAATATATATTTTAATCAATATATTAGTCAATATATTTTATTTTTATAATATTAATATTATTATTATAAATTATAATTTACTTCTTATTCTACGAGTAGCATTTTGACATTCATATTCTAAATAATTATACACAAATATATTTCATTATTAATTGTAAATTACTTATTGTATAACTATTCTTTATTATTTAAAATAATATTGAGTACTTCTTAATATTTATATAATATTTTATTAAAAACACTAATAACAAAATTGATACTTCATTATCATATAGGTAAGTGATTTCAACAACAATATTGACATTCTCAGCGCGTATCAAGCACTGACATTTTAATAAAATATTATTATTTAATTTCATAAAAAAAACCCAATAATATATAATGCCCATAAAATATATATATATTATATTGTATATTTAAAATGATGAGTCTTTTTAATTTTTTTATACTTCCATTAAATCATTTCTAAGGCAATAAAACTCATTGTCCGATTACAATGCGCTACGCTTTTAGTTGAGAATTATGTATACCTAATTAATAATATATTTATCATTTTCTAAATTATTGTACTTACCTATGCAAACAGAAAAAAAAACGGAAAACGTCTAGGCAATTCATAAAGACTATAATTTTGACGAATTTGATTTCAAACACTCTCCTAAATTCTAATATTTTCATTTTTTCTCAATATTGTTTAATAAAATGCCATCATTTTATGGTTTGATAGTTTGATAGTTTATACTTATATAATCACATATCTTATATACTTATCGTAGATTTAAAACATCTTGTAAATCGTACTATCCTACTTTTATAACTATTTAAAGTTTAAATTATTAATAAAATAATTAAAGAAATATAATATTTTTACATTAGGTATACTAGTTCTCATTGTGATATTGTAAGTAATGAACTGATAAAAAAGTAGTAACCCTTTAAAAAAGGGAAATAAGGTAAAATATAGGGTGTTATATTTTGATTAAAATTTGAAATAAAATTATAAAATACTTTAATTCAAATTCGTCAAAAAATTTTTCAATATTCTTAATAAATATTTTTAATATTATTCGACAAATTTACTTGTCTATTACTACCGACTTATTCATTACTCCATTAGATATTAAATTTATCGTTAATACCCATCACCTATAAAATAAGTGCCCATAAAATCCCTTGAATCCTCTAAATGTTCATTATACCAATTACGACATACTCATCTATATACTAAAATATATTGAAGATCTATGGTTATAATTTTTTTTCTACAATTTTCAAAGATGAATATTTTATAATAATATAAGGCATATGTGGTTCTTAAATGTCTACAGGCACGGTTTTTTTTTTTTAATTTGTTCAGATTATCATGAATAGTGTATACTTATATTCTTCGTAGAAAAATATATCTAGTTGGTGCTATACGATATATATATTCGTATAAATCATATTATTAAATATCCATTGTTGTATTTTAGGATCAGAAAAACTAACAAAAAAACATCGAAAATATTAAATTCAATAATAAACTAATTCGGACACTTTTGATTTTATTTATTTCATTTTACTATTGAAATATAAACCATATAGACTTGAAAATTTTATTGAATATCTATCATAGAAATTATTATACACGCGTGATAAACTTTTAGGGTTATTACTTTGATTTTTAAATTTAAATGACGTTATATTTATTAAATAGGTAAGTATGTAATTATTTTAAACGTTAATTTATAATCAGTATGTATATATATGCCTGTATCTAACAAAACTTCAATCAGAATTAACTTTTCAGATGCGACGATTTATCATTGCATTCAAATTTTAACTAAAATACAACACTAAACTAAATAATCGCCAATATCTATTTCCCGCGTTATCCCGTCTTCCTTTTTAAATAAAAATAAATTAAAATATTTTTTCTGTACATACGATAGCCATAAAACAAGCGACTAATAATGGTTTCACCAGTCATAGAATCTACAAATTAAATATTATTACAAAATATAAAAGTAGGTATAATTATTATTCTAAGTTACTATTATTATTTATAATGATGATTATGTAACTTTAGTAGTAATCACTAACCGTTAATATGTAATCTGTCAAATATTCGATCTGAAAGAGAACCATATGACAAGTTTATAAAAATTAGTTAAAAATTATTAATTACAGATATCAATAATTACTAAAAATAATAATTTACACTTCAATACATACCAACATATTTTATAATAATAAAACCAAATTCAGAATATATGTCAACGTCATGAAAATTTAAAATAACTAAATATTTTTTTGTTATTTACATCTGGGTAGGTACCTACATGAAACGTCATTATTTTCATAAGTTTTAATTGTTATTGTTATCATTATTATTGTTGTAATATATTTCTGAAATAATTTAAATATTGTATAGAAATTATAAAATTAACCAAAATAGTAATGAATTGAAAACCGGAAGGAAAAAGGCAGCGAGATCTTCCTAGAAAGAGATAAACGGATGTTGTAGAAAAGGATTTGAAAAAAATTTGAGCACAGAATTGGAGGGAGTTACTACAAAATCGAAATAAGTAGTGTGATCTAGAGATAACGGCAAACACTCCTGGAGAGTTATGAAGCCAAAGAAGAAGAAAAATTATAAAATTATTGTTACATACACACTATTATCTATATATTATATCAAATTTAATTACTTTGCTGCACTATACTATGTTATATAAGAAATTAAACTTACTTATGCATACTTTAATTATGATTTAATTAAAAAAGTTAAAACAATAATTTACAATATGTATTTTAATTTATAAAAATAATTATAAATGCTATAAATTAATTATTGAAATAAATAATTATTTACAAAACTTGATCATATTAAATAAAAATGTTAACCAAAAATTTGTTCTATTAGAATTATTTTTATATTAATATTATAATAACCATTATTTATTAATATTTCCTCAAGTAATAATTATTATAGTTATTTTATGTATTTTAATTATTGTTATAAATATTTTCAATATTACATTAAAAATTAAAATATATCCGTTATGGGTATAAGTATAAAATAAATTATGATTTAAAATATTGTATCCTACAATAATGATATTATCATTTTCATTTTTAGTAAAATTATTTCATATTTTTAAAACTAGCACAATGTATTTACATTGAGTTTTATTATTGGTAAATTTTATTAATCAAATTATTTATATAATATATAATATATATTACATTTATAATGTAAACATACATAAAAACGAGAATTTTACAAAACATTAAAAATCCTTCATTTTGTAGAAAAATTAACATATTGGTTTAAAAATATTACTACATATATATATATATATATATATATATGTATGTGGACGTCTAATAAAATTTTCAAGTCTCTTAATTTAAAATTGCTTGAGTTATCGTGAAATATTGAAATCGAAATCGTCGAAATTTCAATTTTCATGAAAAATGGCCTTTTCTTGTTATTTTTTCATCATTTTTCCTTTCGCTTAGGGCCAATTTTGAGAAATTCGAAAAATAACCTAAATAAAGTACCAACGGTATCCACTTTCCAACCAGAAACATATGCTACTCATGAAAATCTGAGCATTATTTAGGATAGTAAAATAAATAGATAGACATAAAATCTAAAATAAAGGCCAATATATTATCATTGCGTAATTCAAATAGACAAAGTACGTCTGAAAAGGTAAATAAATTTTTATATTTTATAAAAATATTTTGATTGAACAAATAATTAAATTTATAATACAATTGGGAGTAATCATAGATCAAGTACGATTACACGGAGAAAAACGCGTGTGGAGGAGGGTTGAAAGTGAAAAAATCGAAATTCTGATTCTAGTTTCTTTATATGACGAATCGTTGGAATAAATGGACTATATGACATTTTTCGATATTTTGACATTTTTAAAATGTCCCAAGATCCAGAATCCGTCCGTGGTCCGTAGTTAATATAAGAAATTTTGACTTCGGATTCTCGTTATGTTAGGTCATTGGAATAATAGTTTCTATATAAAGTTTTTCGATATTTTGACTTTTTAACGGTAAAAAAACGATTCAATACCAATATACACAGTATTATACCTAACAATATGCCTATTGTATCTACGCGGCTACGCATATAAATTATACGTAATGTCGGTACCACTAGCTTGATGCTACAATTACTTACAATTAACTACTTTACTCTCTACACCGTGATACGGACTTAAACTATTTTTCGACAATTTCAGTTTGTATAAAGAGCCAGAGTTCAACCCACACATATGTAAACAGTCACAAATAGGCATTCAACCGTTAAGGTATAATATTATAGTCGGGTATAAATCTGTGAATGGGAAAGGAAAATTCCATTGGTTAAAAAATCAATATTAATTTTGTATACTTTTTATAATTCGAGTATAATTAATATCATTAAAATCAAGAAAACAAATTAAAATTTGCATAATATTTTCTTCTTATACTAACATATGACTTTAGGCGTACTATATATATATACTTTTTTTATCTAGTTTAGAATCCAGGCGCAGTAAATGCCGTATACATATGCGATTTTATATTATACCTTTGTAGTTATACGCAATTCCCGTATGCAAAAAAAAAGTAATTGTTTTACTATATTTTACAAACAATTAACAATTTCACATTTATAATGGTTTTATAATTATAAAATTATCAATAAAACATTTCATTTTAAACATATACTTTATTCTTACCACTATATAGACTAAGATTATTATTTGCTAATTACAAAATATATTAATAATTAAAAATAAAAGAATAAAGAAATATTATATTTGAAATCATTAAAATTATATACCTACCTAATTATGTAATTTATCAAATATTAATATGAAAATATTAAAATTTGTTAAGAATACTTTTGGCCCACATATTATCAACCAAGATTTAAAGAACCATTAAAATAAGAATGGGTAACAATTTTTATCTGAAATTGAATAACTTAAAAGCGCATAAAATTTGAAAATTTAAGTAATATTTTTTACACATTTATATTAATGGCCGTTCTTACAATGTCCGGTTAGATTAAAGTGTCAGTAACCTAACCGTAACATTTTATGATATATCCCGGTTACCGCTTTTCGTTCTTACAACCACCGGTTAAGCAGTTAAAAACACTCAGTTTTATTTCCAAAACAATTTCAGATTTTATTGCTGTGCCTTGTGCGTTGTGCGTATGCGCAAACGTCGAGTTTTTGTGTTATCATAAATCACGATTTTTTTTAAATTCAGTAACAGTCGAACAAAATAATTTTTTATTGTACCTAATGAGTTGTAGACCTCTGCGTTGTGTTGTATTTCATTATTTTACATTAGGTACATGTTTTGCGAAATATGTCGAAAACAAATAGTGCTGCTACAAAAAGAGCTCATTGCAGTAATTTGTTACACATTCTAGTGTTCTTGATTGTAAAAAGTAGGACCATGATGTCTGGGAATCAAAAACTACAGCATGGAAACAAATTAAAGAAATCTTTACTGCCGCAACTGACAATAATAGAGAAGTAAGTAGGAGCTACAGTGTAAATAAAAGTTGCACTGAATACTAAGGGATTCTAGAGTTTTGTACGTAATTATGTTTATTGGTTATTTTTATATATTCATAGTATTATTTCTAGATACAAAACTTGAAAGATAAGTATGAAAATTTAAAAAGTAAAACCAAAAAATTGAAGCAGATCGGAAACAAGATAAATTTATGACAGGAGGTGGAGAAAGTGCTTCAATCGCACTGAGAGTCGCAAGAGTGCACTGTCCCTCAGCTACATATGATTTATTACTTGGCATCCTAGGAACGTTAGCGGTAGGGTTACATAATCCTTTGTTGGTAAAAACTAATAATATTTATAATAAATAGACCAATTTTTTTGTTTGTTTTATTGAAGAAAATAATAGTTAAGTTAGGTTAGGTTAGGTTAAATAAAAAAAAAGAAATATTGATTTTATCATACATTTTTTTGAGAATGGATTTGTTATTTGTTTTTGGCTTAAAATAGTTTACCATGTCCTCTTAATTAATATATTTTTCTAGGTTTTAAAATATCGTTGTTGATGCTCTAACATGTACTTTCGTTTGTAATACTTTAAAATTGTAATGTTAAATTGAATATAAAACTAATGCAGGTTCATAAAAATGCAGTGGCGTATTTGTATATTCAGCGCCTATAGGCCTGTAGAAATTTGCCACCTTAAATTACTAAAATATAAATTTATTGGATGCATGTCAAACAGATTTTATTGAAAAAAAATTATCAAATAAAAAAATATTTAATTTTCACAAAATATTGTTTAATTTTTTTATTAGTAAAAAATGTTTTAATATAAGTACATAAATTTTATTTTATTATAATTTACGTCTACTTTTAGTTCTTGCAAATTCGTCAATTAAATTATTGCCATTTAATTAATTTAATATTTTACTCTATTAAAAGTAATAAAGCTAAACTGTTCATTAATTATTAAATAAAAATTTCTACAAGTGACTCTCACCAAAATAACTAAACTGTTCAATTTATCATGAGTTTTGGTAGATCTAATTAAGTACAATTTTAGATAAGAAATTTATGTGAAAACAGCCTTCATAAAATACGAGTATAACAATATTGTTGACAAATAATATTATATTATATTAGCTTCTTTTGATATTATTTTTTTTAAAGAATTAAAAATTAAATATACTCTACTATGAATAAGAAATATATTACCTACATGTAATATTATTGTGAGTTTTACAATAATAATATGTGTATTATAGACAGTTAGGTAAATAAAAAATTAATATAATTTAAAAATTTACCGCCTCTCAAAATTTGCCGCTGTAGGCCCGTGCCTACAGTGCCTATACGTAAATACGCCACTGTAAAAATGATGAAGTATTGATGATAAATCATACAAAAGTGAAAATTGTAAAAATTTCTTAAGTTATTTTATTTTATGTAATGTAATATATTATTTTTTAACTCAATAACATTAAACGAGAAAATTCATATACTACCTATATTATTTTGTTATGTACTTTATTATTTAAAAATTAATTATAGTATACAGTGGTTTTTATTTACATTATTTATATTTAGAAAACATCAAAATGTTCTTGTATAACAGCAGATCTTATAACATGAGCTGGGCTATTATTTTGTGGCTGGGAGACTACTTCTATTTCCACTATTTCCTCTCTTAGAAGTTGTGTTATATTTTCTACTTCATTTGGTGGCTGTGGGTCTGTTGTAACCGTGTTATATTTTGTAGCACAGCACAAGACTGGATGTGTTATATGAAGTGTACCCTAATAGGTTAACTAACCTACTATAACTTAGGCCCTAACTTAATTTATTATATTACCTAAATTTTAATGATTTGAGTGCATACAATGGGCATTATTATAGAAATCAATTATGGAATTAATAATATTTTAGTGATTTTTAGTGTTTCTTAATATATTATTAAAATCACAAAATACAATAATAATTTAAAACAAATTACATAATATTAAAAAAAAATATATATTACTCTTTATGCTACAATAAGCCATAGGTGTTACTACTGTATTATAATCTAATTTATATAAAACAATACATTACATTTAATTAATTATTTTTATAATAGGTAGGTATACATAATTGTATATACATATTATGCATATAATATTTTACGTTGATATATACAGATTAATGATAAAAAAATTATATAATAATATACCCTATATAAATAAATGAAGCCCAAATTACTTAAAAAATTATCAAGTTAATAAGAAATAATAATGTTATTATAAAAGATAAGTAAAAAGTATAATAATATTCAATATAAAAAAAGAAAAGATAATACTGCTGTGGAATGATCGAACTACACAGGTGTAAAGAAGTAAAGAAGATAGTGTTGAATTTTGATCAAAATTTGAATGAAATTATAAATTATAACATTCGAAAAATAATTCTGAGCAAAGTTCAGTCAAATATAGGATTAAGAAAGCAAGGGAGGGGATACAGGTGTTCAATCATAGTGTTTAATTTTAAATAGAATTTGATAAATCATTGCATTAGAAAAAATGATTCTGAACGAAGTTCACTCAAATAATGTAGGTATTGATTAAAATTTTTAAATTATTTTTAAATATTTCAAATTTTAAAACGCAAAATTTTATCAAACATTATATAGAGACCATATAGGTATACTTATAGATATAGTACATAAACGAAGACTTGATATTATTGTGTTATCAAATCAAAAAATATCATGTTACCATACTATGACAAAAAAAAATTACTACAACTAGTAGTCACCACAATATCCTAATAATAAATGCCTTTTTTTTCATATTTTCGTTTAAACTAAAAATATCAACTTTAAACAGCTATATATAAAATAAAAGTGCTGATACTCCTGCCGCAGGGATATAGGTGTCAAATCATAGTGTTTAATTTTAATTAGAATTTGAATGCAATGATAAACCATTGCATTCATAAAACAATTCTGAGCGAAGTTCAGTCAGATAATGTAGGAACTGATTAAAATATTGACATATTTTATGAAATATTTAAAACGCAAAATTTTATCACACATATAAGAAATATATGGATACACATATAGTGTAATGAAAATTCTATAAAATTTTCAAGTCCCTAACTTCAAATTTACCCGAGTAATCGTCAAATATTGAAATCGAATTCCTCGAAATTTCAGTTCTCGTGAATAATTCCGTTTTTTCGTCGATTTATCTACCGCATAGGGTCAATTTTGAAAAATTCCAAAAATGACCTAAATAAAGTACCAACTACATCCCATTTTCTACTGAAAACCTAAAATATTTGTAAACATCGGAGCATTATTTCTTGTCAAAAAAATGTCTTCATACATAAAAATAATAAAAATCCATAGAAATACTGTAAATATTGATTTTACTGAAATTTCAATTTTAAACACCTATAAAAAAAAAAAAGCATTGGAATTTTTCTAATATTTAGATATCATGTTAAGTAATATGTAATTATACGTCAGTAAAATTTTCAGACCTAAATGTCAAAAATTGCTAATTTTATCAAACATTTCATACATAATAACGAGAATTATACGAAATATCCAAAGTCTTATACTTTGTAGAAAAATTAAACTAACGGTTCCAAAATTTTACCACATATATAGAGTACCTGAGTGAACACGCAATAAAATTTTCAACTCTTTAACTTCAAAATTGTCCGAGTTATTGTGAAATATTGAAATCGCATTCGTCGAAATTTCAGTTTTCGTGAAAAATGTCTTTTTTTCGTCATTTCTTCTTTGTTTTTTCTATCGCTTATGGTCAATTTTGAGAAATTACCAACTGCATTCACTTTCCAACCGAAAACATATGCTATTCGTGAAAATCGAATCATTATTTCGGGTAGTGAAAGTGTCTTCAGTTTCAACTGTTAAATTTTAAAATAGTATAAGGTATAACATAATATTGGACGAGAAAATAATATAAAATCCCACCTGATAACATTGGGTTTTAACATCATCAATAAAAATTTCAATTGTTTTATGAGTTGTATTATAAATCAATTCAGATAACGCCGGCGGTAAAGCGGTATAACCGCCTCATGTGGTGGTTTGGATATCCGACGTTCACGCGCGACAAAACGCGTCTATGTGGCACTCTACATAAGGTTACGTGAGATCCGTTCTTGCTAACAAACCTTAACCGCGCGGCGATAACGTCTCTGTGTGGCGCCGGCCTTAAAAACTAAAACAAAAATCTAACATCATTGTAAAACCAATACATTTTTCGCTTCGCTCAGAATCTAAAATGTAGGAATATAATATTATATTGATTACAAATTTTTTTATTAGATTTTAACGTAAGGGTTCCAATATTTTATGCCATACATTAAGTACATCTATGAACACTCAATATAATTTTAGATTTTGAGCGAAGCGCCAAAATATATTGGTTTTACAATGATGTGTATTGTCTTATGAATTAAGACACTTTTTCTACCCGAAAGAATGATCCGATTTTCACGAATAACATGTTTCCGGTTAGAAAGTGGATGTAGTTGGTATTTAATTTAGGTCATTTTTATAATTTCTCAAAATTAATGATAATTTCACGATAACTCATGCAATTTTGATTAAAGACGTAGAAATTGTATTGAGTGTTCACATTAGTATTCTTAATACGTGATAAAATGTTGGAACTGATATGTTAATTTTCTATAAAATATAGAACTTTGAATATTTCCAAAAATTTTCGTTTCTATGTATATAATGTTTTATAAAATTGGCAATTTTAAATTTCAAGATCTGAAAATTTTATTGAAGCAGTTTGATATATATCTTAATTTAATTTCCAAATATTATAGAAACATCTCAAGTCTCAATTTTTATTATAGGTTTTTTTAATTAAATAAAATAAAATAAAATCAATATTTATGGTATACTTGCGTATTATCTTATTATTAAATTTCAATATTTTAAAATAATATTAAATTAAATCGACAAAAAATTTTGAAATTTTTATTTAAGCGCAATTACATTTTACTTCACTCAGATCTAATTAATTGTAAATATTCATTTACTTTTTCAAATATTTTATAGATAAAAATAAGAATTATAGAAAACATTTAAAGTTATTTTTTTTCTCAAAAAATTACTGTAATTGTTCCAAAATTTTATCACATATATAAAGTACCTACCTAAATGTGAATAATCAATGTAATTTTCAGTTATCATGAAACATTAAAATTGAGAGGGCGACCCGTTTCGCCCAACGTGTTTTTATCATTTTCAAAATAGGTTGGCAATGGTTATAAGCTGTTTTCAAGTGAAGGGATGCTCACTACGCCTGCCGGCTTCGCTCACTTCCTCGAGCGCCGCATTGCAACACTTTCGTGAGGATGGGGCTACCCTCCAAGGGACTACGGCATACCTCTAACATATAGACCTGATACTGGTGCGGATAGGCAGTGGTTTTGTGTGACCTAAAACTTCGCTTCGTGAAACTTTGGATGTCTATTTCATGATTGGTACTAATTATATGAGTATTATATGTGTATAAATAATCAAAATTAATTCATTAAGTAAGAAAAATGCGCAAAAAATTTAAATGTTTGAAAAAATGTTTAAAAAATGTATAAAATGTATATAAATTAGCGGAATACGTTCGTTTTACACATCGCCAACAAATTTCACGGTTCACCTGTGTAGTTTTGTTTTTTGAAGCAAAATGATTAAAATCATATTAAATAATATGAGGTAAATGTTATAACTTATAATATAACCCTTGTCAACCTATTTTAAAAATGATAAAAACACGTTGGGCGAAACGGGTCCCGCCAGAAATTTCAATTTTCTAGATAATGTCGTATTTTCAACAATTATTACCTAGTAGTTTTACTAGGTACGGAATAAATTCAATTTTGAAAAATTCAAATATTGATCTAAATAAAGTAGGTACCAACTGCATCTACTTATCTATCGGAAACATGTTATATTTTTGAATATAGGAGCATTATTTTGGATTAAAAAGTATAAACATACATAAAAAAAAAAAAAAAAAAAATACAGATCTTTGTAAATATAAAGTTAATACATTCTTCGCTTCACTGCTAATATACTATTAAACGAACTACCAACATCCATTATCAATACTATACTTACCAGTTTTAATATTGCTTAATAAATACGTATTGAATTTATGTATATCTAATAAAATAAAACGATTAATTGATTAATTATAAAATAAATTAAAAGTTGAAATATTCCAATTTTAAAAACAAAAAAAAATCTAATGTTTTGTTTAGCTACCTATTTGATATTCAAGTAAGAATCTAATTATAATATTATGCTATTAAATTCGCTAAAATCTCCATAAGAAATTCCAAATTCCAATTATCATTGGAAAATAATATTAATGTAACATTTAATAAATAGACACGTGAGAACTTAATATAATAGAAATGTAAATGATTAGTAGAAAATGAAAAATATTGTAGTAAAATAAAATATGGGTTAGAAAAAAAAAATATATATATATATACAGTCCTGTAAAATAAAATAAAATAAAGTTCAGTCAGAAAAAAATTAAAATATTGAAATATATATATTTAATAAAAAATACCTAACATTAATAATTCTATCTAAAAATCAGATAATATACAATCAGTTGATAAATATTTTCATAAATCTACATATAAATTATATTAAATAAGTTACCTATAAAATAATTAAATTTGGTTAAAATTATAGTTTCTATGTATTTAACCATTTTTAAATAGTTTTTGTCTCTTATAATATGAAAACTATTAAGAAATTTAATTATACATCCTCTATAAAGTACACTATAGGTGATATTTTCTAAATAAATAGGTACTGATATATATTTACTGAATGAATATCTCATATCTGATATGTGATAATCACACTAATTTTACTATCCAACATCGCTATTTCAAAATTAAAACAAAATTTAAAAAGCACACACATTATTTCTCAGAATCTAAAAATAAAAATAATAAAAAAGCAAGGTAAAGGATACTACAACCGCAGGGAGTGCCGGAACTAGCGGCGAGTGGGGGTCCTTGCCCCGGGCGCTGTTAGTATTAAAATATGTACTCGTATAATATTTCCAAACTTAAATTATATATTTTAAAATTAATTATAATTATAAATATAATATATTTTTTAACCGACGTATTTGTTGTTTAACTTATAGCAGGCGCTAAACTATGATTTTTCTTATTCCAAGAAGATAATATTACATATGATATTTATTAATTAGGTACCTAATTATTTTATATACTCTGTACGACACTTGCCAGCATTATTATGAAACATAATATAAAGGTGTTTAACCTTTTTATACTTGGGTATAAGGTTTATCGATTCCGCCAGTGCAGGTAGTCTAAAAACGACCTATCGATTCCGCCAAGGAAAAAATAATCTTCCCGAACATTTTACTTACATAATTAAATTATAAATATTATATGAAATACCACCAATAGTTGTTATTCTAGCCACGCAAAATTCAATTCTTTTTTTACAAAATCACAAACAAACATTTTTTTATTTATACACGTCTTAAACACAAGGATACCAACAGATACATACATTATTATCAGGTCAACTCACAAAACAAAAATTAGTAAGAACACAAAATATATTCATCAAAAAGAAAAATCGAAGATTTATTAAAAGATTATGAGGCTAAAAAATTAACCGCTCACATTTCATTAGTTTGGCATCATCCCATTATAAAAAATAACATTGTAAAACTTAAGACTATATTTGAGTAAATTAATTTATATTAAAATTAAATATTGACTTCATTTTATTTATTTTAATATATATATTAATTCACATTGCAATTGTTGCAACAGCAGCAGTTGCCAGGTCGAGGTAAAAATTGGTAAGTGGCGGAATCGATAGGTTGTTTTTAGACTACCTGAACTGGCGGAGTCGATACTGGCGGAATCGATAGGTCCCCAATATAAAAGCGCGATATTTGACATAATTTTTTTTAATTTTATTGAAACTAAAATATATTTTAATTAACTCAGTTCCAAATAATTGTGAATTATTACATTTACGATTTTTTGTTTTTTATAGTGCTGTTAAAGTATAAAAAAAAATAAAGAGTTGATTCAGCAGGGATACAGGTTTGCAGATCATAGTATTTAATACTTTAATTTTATTTAGAATTTGAATGCATAATGTTATGAACCCCTGAATATTTTATTTTATATTCAAGTATATTATTT
>JAIUCT010000024.1:5237447-5344208 GCA_021307375.1 Tetraneura akinire
TCATTTTTTATTAAATTGGCGGTATTGTAAGTAATAAAAAAAAAAAAATCAGAAAATCTACTAACCCAATTTAATAATAGTACATTTGTTTAGTCACTTTAATATTTTAATTATATCATTGTTATAATTTTTTTTTACTAACACATCATAGATTAGTAGCAGATCCTTAATGATATAGGGGAATACAGAAAATTAGTTAATGCATAACTCTATAGATAATAGTAGTGATACTTCCTCAGAAAATTCGGATAGTGACAACAATTCTGATTATACGGGAATTCCTCGTCCTACTCCCCGTGTCAGTCTCCCTGTTCGATTTGCTAATCCTAATATTCCTGGAGCCGAACGACCAGTAGCCGAAATCTCGATAGATAATTTATTAGTAGGTCGTACAGATCAATTAGTAGACAATAACGAAACTCTTTTCCAGAACATAAACAGAAATTTGTTGGAAGTAGATAGGGTTATTGATACTACTGCAAATATTTTAGCGCAGACTATTAATATTGATAACATGGAAAACAACGGAACATTATTGGATCATACCATTAGAGAACCGGGAACCTCTCGAGAACCTAACGACAATTCGCAGGACATCCCAGCAGGACAAGACCTATCTAATAGGAATGAAACATTCTCTAATAATATTCAGAATCATGTAGCAGAACCTTCAAACAGATCGGACCGATCTGTCGACACCATTGGGTTGGAAGCAGCTTTAAAGCTGTTACCGTCGACATTTAGTGGTGTCAACCAGGAAGATTTGGAGTTATTTTTAGAGCAATGCGAATTTGCAATAATGTGTGCTAATGATAAAGCAAAACCCCGCTTATTGCAAGGGATATTGGTGAGGTTAACCGGCAAGGCAAGAGCAGCAATAAAATTTCGAACAATAAATTCGTGGAATGAACTAAAAGAAACTTTGAAAAAATCATTGGAACCACAACGGACCACTACACATTTGTATCTGGAATTATATTCGAGCAAGCAGAAAATTGGAGAAGACGTGATGGCATACTCCACACGAATAGAAACATTACAGACACTCATATTGGAACAAGAAACTAGCGGAAAATCAATGGAAGCAGCCACAGCCTTGGAAAATAGTTTAAAAGCACAGACAATTCAGGTATTCATTGAAGGGTTAGGAAAATTAAAAGATTTCATTAAAGCAAGAAACCCGCCAACCTTAGAGAAGGCTATCCAAGCTGCGAGAGAAGAGGAACGAGTACAAAAGTCACTCGCGGAATCCAAAAGGTTTTATGAGGATGGAGGCAGAAATAGCAGGAGAGTTAGTAGTGCGAAACCAAGTACTCCTTGCTACCATTGCAAAAAAATGGGACATTGGGCTAGAGACTGTACGCTGAAGGCTACATCGTCTGCTATCCCGGCTCGAATAAACACAATTATTTGTAACTATTGCAAAAAGCCAGGACACAAAAAAGAGGTTTGTCGAAAATTAAAATATGTAACGTCACAACGAAATTCGGCAACAACAGAAAATCAGACAAAAACGGGAAATGCCACACAGTCGGGAGTCAACGGCGGACGCCCGGCTGGAAGTATAAAAACCGCCGCAATTTCATTCCACGAGTCGTCCTGAGTACTACAGCAAAGCAGAAACTTGAAGAAGATCACATAATTTGTAAAAGTTATCAGACCATTAAGAATCAGATCAGACTATTACTCGATTCTGGAAGTGATTTAAATTTAATCAAATTATCGGCTTTAAAAGATAACGTAATGGTATATGACCAAACCATTTATCAACTTAAAGGTATCACAGAGCATTGTATAACTACATTAGGTTCAGTCAACCTACAAATTCAAATTGGTAGCGATACTCGTGCTACTGAATTCCATGTCGTACATTCGTCGTTCCCAGTACCTCATGAAGGAATCTTGGGAAAACCTTTCATAGTAGGGCAAGAGACAATCATCAATTACCAGACAAAAGAATTAATACTCACAGATCCTTCTGAAATTACCTTAGAACCACGAGCAGAGACTCTCATGGCTGTTCAAGCACAGAACTTTACAGAAAATTCGAATATATTAATTCCCAATCAGAACATTACAGAATCTATTTTATGTGGCAATGTTGTCACTTCTGTCAAGGATAACTCTGTATGGCTAACAGTAATAAATCCAACCGAACAGCCTATCACTATTAAAGTTCCTACGTTGCGAAACCTAGTACATGAGGAGTACAAAGAAGCTTGCATACATGCTGCATTGGTGCAGCCACACGCAGAGACTTTAACAGGTGTTAAGCGTTTAGCACAATTAGAAAAGAACCTTCGGACCGACCATTTGAATTCTGAAGAAAAGAATTCACTACTGATGATATGCAAAGAATATTCAGATCTTTTTTATTTGGATGGGGACAAAATTACTGCGACCACAGCGGTAGCACACGAAATCCGAACCTCCGAAGCTGTGCAACCCATCCACGAGAAACCTTATCGATTACCTGCAAGACATCGTCAAGAAATTTCTGACCAAATGGAGGCCTTAGAACAGGATGGTGTAATTGCGCAAAGTGATTCGCCATGGAACGCTCCTCTCCTAGTGGTTCCTAAGAAAGCTGATGTCAATGGTAAGGTTAAGTACCGAGTGTGTGTTGATTTTTGCAGACTAAACCAAGTCACTGTAGGAGACGCATTCCCTCTATTACATTACATTACAGACATTCTTGACCAATTGGGAAAATCCAAATATTATAGCACGCTCGATTTGGCCCAGGGCTATCATTAAGTCCCGATGAACCCATCAGATAGGGAAAAAACGGCATTTTCTACCGATAAAGGTCACTACGAATTTTTACGCATGCCTTTTGGATTAAAGGGTGCTCCCGGAACATTTCAGAGACTCATGAATAAGGTATTAGCAGGATTAAATGGATTAAAAGCATTCGTGTACTTGGACGATATAATCATTTATGCCAAAGACCTTACAGACCATTCGCAGAAACTTCGAGATATTTTTGATCGACTCCGACGGTATAATTTAAAGTTACAACCATTAAAGTGTGAGTTCCTCAGAAAGGAAGTAACTTATTTAGGTCATCTAATCACTGACGAAGGGGTTAAACCGGACCCTCAGAAAATTGAATGCGTACGAAATTTCCCAGTGCCGACTAACGTTAAGGAAGTAAAATCCTTCCTTGGACTATCCGGTTATTACAGAAAATTTATTCAGAATTACGGACAAATAGCAAAACCACTAACTTCGTTGTTAAAAAAAGATGCTCCCTACAATTGGACAGAATTGTGTCAACAGGCTTTTGAAACATTAAAAAACTGTTTAACACAAGCCCCAATTTTACAATATCCAGACTTTTCGAAACCTTTCAATCTGACTTGCGATGCGAGTAACTATGCTATTGGATGTGTGCTCTCACAGGGTCCTATTGGTCAAGATCTACCAATAGCATATGCATCCAGAACATTGAATAAAGCTGAAATAAATTATAATACTACTGAGAAGGAACTTTCCAGTATAGTTTGGGGAATAAAAGTATTTCGACCATATCTTTTCGGTCAGCAATTTCATATAGTCACAGATCATCGTGCCTTATTATGGTTATTCAATTTGAAGGATCCTGGCTCACGGCTTACACGTTGGCGCCTTAAGCTAGAGGAATACCAGTACACCATTCATTATAAGGCCGGAACAAGTAACACAAATGCGGATGCTCTTAGTAGGATTCATCGAGTTGTTACCAGATCCCAAAATCAAGAAACTACGGAATATTCAGAACCTCCAGAAACTTCAGAAACTCCAGAAACTTCAGAACCTCCAGAAACTTCAGAATCTTCAGAACATCCAGAAACTTCAGAAACTCCAGACACTTCAGAAACTCCAGAAATTTTAGGATCTCCGGAAACTTCACAACCTACGAAAATTACCGAATATTCAGACGATTATCAACAGTTCGTACAAGCCGACTCAAGGTTAAAGAAAGCAACATCCAATGTTCTAGAAATACAAGGAGACCTTTTCAATTGCGAACCAGACGTCTCTCTGATGCATGTGGTCTCAGCCGATTTTAGAATGACTAGTGGAATATCATTAATCATGAGAAGAAAATTTGGAAAAGTGGCACAATTAAAGAAATTACAGAAAACTGTTACGGAAGTTGTTTCTTTGGAAATGGAGCAAAGAACCATATTCTACCTCATTACTAAGGAACATTACTGGCAGAAGTCTACATACGCACAACTATTCCAGAGCCTCCAGAACCTAAAGAAAATTTGTCTGGAACGCCAGATTACGCAATTAGCATGTACTCAACTAGATTGCGGGAAGGACGGACTAAAATGGGAAATAGTTCGATCCATGCTGTATTATCTTTTTCGAAGTTCAGAAATCAGAGTTCAAGTGTTTACACAAGAGGAACCATCGGAAGAAGACAAGATACGCATACTCAAAGAATTCCATGATACTCCTTTAGGGGGTCATCAAGGAATATCACGTACTGTTCAGAGGATTTCACAACAGTATAAATGGAAAGGAATGAGACAGATGATTAAAGATTATGTTAGAAAATGCGAAATTTGTCAACGCAACAAGACTTCAAATCGCTCAGTCAAGGAGCCTATGGTGATTACCACCACTGCTTCCAGATCATTTGAAAAGATATTTATGGATATTGTGGGTCCATTACCCAAATCACACAAAGGAAATATATTCATTCTAACTCTACAAGATGACCTCACTAAATTTGCATGGGCCACTCCCATGATCAATCATGAAGCAAACACAGTTGCCTATCATTTTGTAACCCAATTTGTGTGTTTGCATGGACTACCTAAAAGTCTTGTAACTGACTGTGGTACGGAATTTCTAAGTAAAATTTTTAAAGAAGTATGTCAACTTCTAAAAATCAAGCAAACTTCCACTACACCGTATCACCCACAGAGCAATGGTTCTTTGGAACGAAGTCACAGAACATTAGCAGAATATTTACGCAGTTTTGTTCAGAAGGACAATCAGAATTGGGATTCATATATTCCATTTGCAATGTTTTGCCATAATTCCACAGTTCATACTTCAACGAACTTTCAGCCGTATGAATTGGTTTATGGTCACCAGATAACCGTTCCTAGTTCTTTTAATCATAATCCGGAACCTCAATACAATTACCAAGATTATTATTTTGAATTGAAAAAGCAGATGCAGGAAGCACATCAACAAGCAAAAACAAACTTAGAAGTTAATAAACTCAAATCAAAAGAACATTACGATAAAAAAGTAATTCCACTGACAATTCGAATAGGTGATAAAGTGTTAGTACAGGAAAAAGCCAGTAAAGGCAAGTTGTCTCCAAAATGGTTAGGGCCATATCCTGTCATTGAAATTCGTGATAAATCACCTAATATAACAATTTTAAAACGAAACAAACCAGTAACTTTACACAGAAATCTTTTAAAACTGTATCATGACCAATATTGAAATTATGTTCCAGATTATTAGCGATATCAAAATGCAGAACTTCCGAATTAACAAATCATAAAAGTAAATTGACTACATTCAACAAAACCATGGGGTTATATTATGAACATCATGGGCAAGTCAGAATATCACATCTTAATTGGAATTTGATAACATACCTCGACCTCGGTACACAGGCTTCAAGGTATCACACACTATTGACACAAGCGCAAGCAACTTCGAAAGCTTGTACAAAATTAGCCGATGATTTCAAGCCCACGGAAATAGGAGACATATGTAAACAATTTTTACGTCAATTCCGACAAGCGACTTTACCACATCTCTATGAGATAGAGACAAACCATCGTAGTATGATGTTGTCTATCGGGTACAATGACACCGATAACTCTAGAGTTAGACGAGGAGTGTTTCGGACCTTTGGACGTTTAGCTAATGTCTTACATGGCGTATATACAAAATTAGACTTACAGATAATTTATGACAAGGTATTTGAATTAGCAACCAGTAAAGCACAGAACATAAATTACATACACGATTCAACTAGGATAATACGTACCGAATTAGATAAGTTGAATAATACCCTACAGAACATTACAGAACACCAACGTAACTTAGAAAGCAATATACAATATTTACAAAACCAATTAACAGAGAGTATTGTAAATATCAACACCAATACTTTACGCACAAAATTGTTGGAACAAATAATGTTATTCGACATAACATTAAATCAATATGCATATGAAACCCAGAACCTCATCGCAATAATAAATGCAGCTTTAGATGGCAAAATCCATACCAGTGTGTTCACTCCAGAAACTTTAATCAGAGAATTAAAAGAAATTAAGATGAACCTACCATTAGGAACAGCGCTTCCAATAGAAATACATTCAGAATCTATGATGGATTATTTCAGAATCTCCGAAATAACAATATTTCACCAAGCAGACTATTTGATATTTACCATAAGTATTCCTCTGATATCCACTGAATGGTATTCCATATACCATCCAATTCCAATTCCTATTCCGTATAATCAGAAAACATTGATATTAATCAATCCTGAAATCGATTACTTAGCGAAAAGTAACGACGATGAAAAATTTTTCACATTAAGGTTAGAACAATGGGAATCCTGTTTAAAATTCGAATCTTATAAAATTTGTAAAGGTCATGAACCAATTTTTCACCGTTCTAGTTCTAGACTATGTGAATTATCATTATTAGATAACCCGCAGAACATACCGGAAACTTGTATAATAAAATTGGTTTCTTTGGAAACGGCAATTTGGCATAGGTTATCATCAACCAATTCTTGGATATATTATACAAAACCTGATTTTTGTACAACAGTTTGTTCAGATACTTCGCAATATTCGAGATTTGAAATATCAGGTGTAGGTAGGATAACTATTCCAGAGTTCTGTGAAATTCATACGGAAAATTATATATTTATGCCATTGCACAAAAACTTAAGGAATGTTAATTTTGACATTGTACCAGAAAATTATAAGAATAATATACTAGATACTTTAACAGAAACTCTTAAATTTGTTAATCCTCAGAACTTAACAAACATTGATGTAATCAAAGATCTTAATTATTTAGCACAGAAATCTATGAATATTAAGGATCTGATACACAGACCATCCGAATTTTTAATATTTCTAAAAGCAGAATTTCATGTAGTAATATTATATCATATCGTAATGATAGTAATATTTATTAATGTATATGTAATATTTAAATACAAAAATGAATTAGTGAGAATGTACTCGCCGGAAATACCGGAATTAGAAATTGTAAAGAGGCAAGTAGAACCACTACAGTCTCTCGAAACCTTATAAATTGTATTGTAATTTTGTTTTTTTTTAATAAATTTTGTAAGAAACTCTTATTGTAAGGTATTAATACTGAACTGGTCTCCGATATATTTCAGATAATTATTCAGAAAATTTAGACAATTTCGACAATTCAGAATATTCAGAGGATTTTGAGAATTTGTTTTAACACAGGATGATACACGTTGGTCTAAGGACCCCCGTGTCTCATTTAGTCTGGGGGGTGTTATGAACCCCTGAATATTTTATTTTATATTCAAGTATATTATTTAATATTAATAATGTTAAAACACAGAGCATCAGGAATTGTGTGTTGGACGGCGACGAGTGAAAAGGATATGCTGAACATGCACATTATGGTCAACACTCGTCACCGTCCTCGCGATACGACGGAGCCCAGTCAGTCTTGAAACTACGTAAAAACAGACAAGTTGTACACCGATATTTGTTTAATTAATAAACACAGTTATTAAAATTATTTTTGTTAAGCGTTCATTTTATTATTTTAAATTGTTGTGCTAAGTTCATAACAATAATAAACCATGGCCTTCGAAAAAAGTATTTTGAAGTTCGGGCATTTAATTGACAAGAGATTTAATGAGTATTTATATTGCACTTAGAGACTTGAATTTTTTTTTTACCTATATTTGAACATTTTGTTGTGTATTGACACCCAGCACACTACACACTCTGTAACCTTCCGAACCACTCCTTAAATACGGCCCTGCCTAAACTTATGTAACATTGTATAAAATATTTTAAATATTGATTTTAATGAAATTTCAATTTTAAACACCTATAAAAAAATTGAGCCATGGAATTTTTGTAATATTTTGATATGATGTTAACATCACTAATATGTATATACTTCAGTAAAATTTTCAGACCTTAGGACCAAAAATTGCCAATTTTATCAAACATTATATACATAAAAACGACAATTTTCCGAAATATTCAAAGTCTTATATTTTTTAGAAAAATTAACATAACGGTTCCAAAATTTTACCACATATATAATAGCTATGTGATACCCAAAAAAATTTTCAAGTCTCTATCTTCAAAATTGCCTTAGTTATCGTGAAATATTTAAATCGAATTCGTCGAAATTTCTGTTTCATAAACATATATTGGATATAACATCCAATATATTAGTGAAGCTGCTGCCTCCGCCAATCCCTTTAGTTGTATCTTACAACAAACTACATCTAATCCTCTGGATCTATTCCACCCCAAGGATCAAGATGGGTGAAAAATACGTCCAAAATGTAACTTAAATCGCAAGTATTATCTATATCTTAAATATATTTTTTAAATATTACAGATATCAATACGTACCACTGCCTGGAGGAGATAATTCGTATACAATATTATATTTTTCTTGAAAGTATAACATATTAAATTATATACCTATTATGATTATTATTTACCTACTTAATAATTTTTTCATTTTATTTATATCTATATAAAGTATACTTATGAATATCATTAATTACTAATAATTTTTCTATTTATAATCTTAAGAATCAAATTGATTTTTATAACGTATGAATATCTATAGTAGACTAAATTAATAGGTAATTGTATGTTAATACGTATAATTTTAATATAAGTTTCTTATAATAATGTTTTTATTATAATGTTTATTATTGTCTACTGTGTGTCTTTACTTTAAACAATAATTATCATATTTAAATAAACAGGTAACAGGTAAGCCAAATTCCAAAATATAGTTATTATAAAACTCAAATAAGTAATGCTATGCAAATTAATGACATTTTTTAACTGAATTAATTTAAATTAAATGACGTAAATAGAAATACGTTAACAGTTAGTTAATGAAATATTTTTCTATCTCAATTAAGTTAATTTTTTTAATATAATTGCACATGAAAAAAATTATGAAAAAATTAATGAAAATTTTATGAAAAAAAAACATACTTGATCAGTGGAACCAGTTGATCCAGCGAACATCAACAAACAACTACCAACTATATACCAACGTATCAAACGAGCCATTGAAATACGATTACCAAGTAAACACATAAAAACCATTTTCACGGCGAAACGACCGGCACATCCCACTAAAGTGTTCTACTCGCAATCAATTCGAATAACGACTCTCAACACTTTACGGGAAGCCGGCGAACCACATCAACTATTGCCAATTAGATATTTGTCATTAGTGAGACGCGATCGACGAGTGAGCACGATGACGCCATTTTTCACGTACAAGCAAACCTCACCTTAGTGTTTCACTCATCATCCTAACCCTAATACGAATATCCCAAAATCGCTGAACCTTTGACTTCGGATCACCAGAGAGTGCTGATATTGCAAAAACAGCATTAAATCACCAGAGAACACTGACGCCGGTACTTGACATGTGATCACAGAAAAATGCAGTTTTCACGGTGACAGTTCAGCACATCTCAGCCATAGTGATTCACCCGTCACGAACTCGGAATCAATGCGGCGGACAACAAAGCAAAGCCAACAAATTCACTTCCTTACCCGCCTAGTTAGGTTGGTTTCACATTTCCTATTCTCCATCACCGACAGTCACATTCCTTCCCATGGTTTAAGCTGAGGCAACCCACATAGTTATGTGACAGTTTTTAGGGATTCGGGACTCCAGGTTATAAATTGTAAGCTATTTGACCTCCTGACAATTCCCGTCCGAATAATATTGTAGGTACATTTATTAATTATAAAATATATTGTGTAAAATATGTTTTAACTATGTAATATGTAGATAAACGAAAGCTAATACCGAAACTCAGGTAGTCAGGTGTTCAAGTGATTTCACGAATCGTGTCGTCCATTTGACGCACCATTTCAACATGTACCCAATATGGCGCATGCGCATTATCGAATATTATATATCGAAGCGTTCATATTGGTTAATGAATTTTGCTCTCCATCTCCTAGTGGGTATAACAGTGATGTCATTGTTTATAAATTTCTGAAATTATTGTTTATATTTGTTTAATAGTTACATCGCACATGATACCATAATTATTATTAATATAATATCATATAATATCAGTAATAATAATAATTATAATAATGTAATGTAATATATCATATATGAAATATTTATATATTAGACAATTTTTAACTAATTTATAATAATAAGTAATAAAAATATTTCATTCCAGAGATTTGAAACAAACGATAAAATCAATTTATACAATTTTTATCAATGCTGCCAACAAATTAGTTATGTGCTCTGGATGACGACAGCCAATCAAAACGTGCATTAATATTACCAAAATCACTTAATTATGAATAGTCTTGTAGTCACTTAAGTTTACTATTATCCCAACAACTGCCACTCTATTACTCTAATGCCCTTCCTGTCGAAAATAGCTATACGATAGAATAATTTAATTTAAATAATTTAAAATAATAATTTAAAATAATTTAATAGAATAATTTTGTCAAAAGACAAATCTTTCAGCAAAATAATTTATGTTATATCATGATTATTAAACTTCCCTCCGACTGGCCGATGTTGTTGACCTTATTAGCAAAAATTTAAATCATGTAAATACAAATAGTTACCTACCTACTGTATTTTTAGTCATAGAAAATGTGTTCGATCGTGTAAGACAAAAATATCTCTTTTATACGATGATACTGATACAAGCAAGTGAAAAACATAATAATAGAAAAGTGCAGACAAGCTAAGGAAAAATGGATGGAAGTGTACAGTGAAGATATTGAAATGATATGAGAAAAAACAACAACGAAGTATATACTAAAGTCAAAAAACTGCAATACACTCCAAAAACCAGAAGCAATATCATTAAAAATAAAGCAGGAAAAACTCTTTTCAATGATGGTGATGTTGCTAACAGATGGAAAGAATATTTCGAAGATCTCTACGTGGGAGAAAACGTTAACAACAATCTTGAAGAATATATCGAGAATAAACAAAATCTGGATCCAGCTATAATAGGACCAGAAATATCTGAGGATGAATTTAACCGAGCAATTAGAGATTTTAGTGATAATAAAGCAACTGGATTGGATGATACGAGTATACCTGCAGAAACACTGAAAAGCTTGTATGAAAAAACTAAGGGAGTTCTTTTTTAAATTATTAAGAAATGCTATGAGGAAGGATCAATTTCAAAAGACTTCATAAAAAGCAGAACTATCACCCTACCCAAAAAAGGGAATGCTACAGAATGCTCAAACTACAGAACCATCGCCATCTTATCTCACTCATAAAAAATAATTCTAAACATTATAAAGAACAGATGGAAGAATAAAGTAGAAGAAAGGCTTGATAAAGACCAGTTTGGTTTTAGGACAGGTAAAGGAACGCGTGAAGCTATCTTAGCTTTAAGACAACTGTTGGAAAGAAGAGTTGACGTGAACAGAGGAACGTTTATAGCATTTGTAGACTTGGAAAAAGCGTTCGACAAGGTAGATTGGAAATTTCTATTTAGCACTCTAAAAGAAGCCGGAGTCGATTGGAAAGACAGACGTTTAATATTGAATTTATACAAAGCACAAACCACTGAAATAGAAGTAAATGGATGCAGAAAAGAAGCGAAAATTCGTCAAGGCTGCCCTTTATATCCATATTTGTTTAACCTCTTTATTGAACATGCAATAAATGAAATGAAAGATCACTCTAGAGGAATTTCGATAAACGGGAACCAAATTCACTCCATCCGCTTCGCAGATGACATAACTCTTCTAGCTGACAGCGAGAAAGAGTTGAGTTTAATGCTTGATATACTTGACTTGTCTCTATGTAAGTTTAAACTAAAAATTAACTAAAAAAAAACAAGGATAATGGTTATTAATAAAGTAATAACAAATACAAACATAACACTCAACAACGAACAGATACAACAAGTAAATGAATTCTGCTACTTAGAAAGCTTGATAACAGATGACAATAAAGCAACAAAAGAAATAAAAAGACGAATTACACTAGCAAAGCAAGCTTTCGAGAAAAAACGGACAATTTTTTCAAATAAACATCTGTGTATAAATTCAAGAAAGAAATTCATAAAAACATACATTTGGAGCATTTTATTATATGGCTGTGAAACATGGACGATAGGAAAGTACGAAAAAGATAGACTGGAAGCGATGGAGATGTGGATGTGGAGGATAATGACGTGAACAAGTTGGATGAATAAGACGAATAAAGTAGTACTGGAAGAGGTAAATTCGTTAATGAACACAATAATGAAAAAAAAAGTAAAGCTAATTGGACATCTGTTAAGACATAACGAGTTCATCACCATCATCATGGAGGGAAAAATAGACGGCAAAAGAACTCGAGGAAGACCGCGTAAATCTTCTTTGAAGAAATTTTCCTTTGGATGGGTTTTAATTCTTACCAGCAATTAAAGAAGACAGCAAGTGACAGACATGAATGGAAACAACGACAAGGCTTGGCCTTTAGAAGCTGAATGGTGACTGATAAATATAACACCATCCTTTATCAAATTTATGAAATCATTATTGTCCAATAGAAACTTTATCGCCAAAAATTAAAACAATTTTTCTTGAAGGTCCCAAACGCACATGCATCTCACTGCAGACGTCTTGTTTTAATTATATCCTAATACTCATTATATTATATTTTTTTTTTTTTTATATAATAAAATTACTCTGTTACATCAAACAAATCATTTCCAGATGAATAGATGATACTAATTTTACAAACAAAAGTTAAATTACCTACACTAATAAAAAATTAACCTGAATACCTAATGATAAATTATCGAATATTCTAAAGCAATGGTGCTACACATAAACAAGACAGATTTTATTGTTGTCATCTTCAGATACATAAATATTAACTCAGTGACACAAATTACCAGGAACAACAATAGAATACTAGAGTAAAATCAAATTAATTTCCTTTGTATCAATATCTTCCGATACCTCAAAACAGTATTTAAAACTACTGTTCTCGCGGTGATTTGTAAGTACTTAACCTTTATCATTAGTGTTAGTGTTACATCTATGTATTACCACACAGTGGTAGAAAGAACAGTAATATAAATAATAATAGAATAATTAACACAATGTTATTACATTATTGCCATTATTGGTAATGATAATATAATATTAAAATAGCTAAGCATTAAACATTATTGTTCAAATGATCACAATAATATTATCACGGTTGATAAACACGCAAAACTAAACGAGGGTTATTACAAGACAGAGATCATAGGTAGCTGCAGTGCCTTATTAAGAACTATTCCAGAAAACCCAGATGCTTCACTGTAGCAAATGTTTTTGGCTTATGAGTGCGCGCGTACCTGTATATCACATGTTAGTATGTCACCAGTGTCAATCCATGTAGACATTCGCTATAATAATATCGGCGACAGAGAAGTATAAAGAGCACAAAAAAATAAATAAGAAAAAATTATTCGTTTTACAATTTAATGTTTATGTGATATATAAATATAATAAAAATAATTTAAAATTATTAATTATTAATACTTATAGACTTATATAACATAACTCTTAAAGACAAGTATCTAGGGCGGTAGAAATATGATAACGAGACCAATATGATAACCAAAACTCAGTACGTAGTAGTATTTTTTCACGATCAAACCCATTCATTGATACTCCACATCACATTTAACATGAAGTCAATTAATAATTATTCTATGACCAAAAGTTTTTATGCGTAATTTAATAATACGAGTAGGTACTTTATGTAAAATGTAATATGAAATAGTGGAATTTATTATAGTTTAATAATTAAATAAATTAAAAGATATATATTAACCTTCACAGTCTAATAAAATTTCATTTGAATTATTAGAAATCATAACTTTATCTAAAAATAAAAATAAAACAATAATAATATAATATTATGATTAGTATTTAGTAATGATTAATAATATTATAATATATATTAATATGTAATTTTTTTTATATAAGAATCGTATTTGTATATGTCTGTAGTATGTAAATAAATTATAATATTTTTGTATTGTATTTTATATATGTATTAAATATTAAAATGTATTGCACTATCGTCGGTATAATAAGGTGCATAATTGAGTTAAAAGCACTAAATACTACCTTGGAGTTTAGGCATTTTTGAATATTAAGCCATACAAAATTACTTTATAGACAACAATTAACTATTTAATCAGTATTAATAAACTGATTAAAGTTAATTGTTTTGTTTTTATTAAGTTACTAAATTTCGCTCAAAATTAATTTTTTTAGTGAATAGCAATTATTTATTATTAGGTACATTCAAATTTTCATTCTATATGTATTTGTAGTATTATTGTTCATATAAATATGATTATTGATTTCTGCCAAAATGTACACGCCAAAGCGTTCCCTGTATAGCTGTAATTCATATACCCACGTAATCTTCTTCTTCTTCTGGTTAAAAGGCCTTTCAAGACCATCCCATCTCACACCCATTCCTCCATTCTTCCCTATCCATTGCTCTTTCAATCCAATTCGTTTCACCTCCTAACAATTGCACGTCCTTTTGAACTAAGTCTTCCCATCTTGTTTTGGGTCTTCCCAGCGTCCTTTTTCCTCGCGGATTTTGTTCTAACACTGCTCTAATTAGTTCATTTTGGCTCCTCCAAGCGTGGCCTGCCCATTGGAGTCTTCGCCTTTTAATCACTTCTGTTATGGTTGTATTTTGGAATAAAATTTCTAGCTCTGTATTCTTTCTCCTTCTTCATTCACCACTGATGTTATCCTTAACTGGTCCATAGATTTTTCTCAATATCTTTCTTTCCATTATCAAAAATTTATTTTCATCAGATTTTCTTAGCGGCCACGTTTCCGCTCCATATAGGATTACTGGGCGGATCAGAGTAACGTACAATTGCTTTTTTAGATCTATAGATAATACTCGGGATCCTAATGTCTTTGCTAGGCCATAGTAACATTTATTGCCTGTCTGTATTCTAGCTGCTACTTCCTTCGCTATATCATTATGTTCTGTTACCATAGTTCCGAGATATTTAAATTATTTCACTTTGTTGAAGTTATACCTTCCAATGTTCAATATGTTAGTAGGTGGGTGCAGTTGCCTTCTGCCAACACACATATATGCCGTTTTTCCTTCGTTACACTGTAATCCTACTTTCGCTGCGGCTTTCTCTAATTTGAGGAATACATTTTTTAAACTCTCTTGTGATTCTTCTAATAAAACTACATCATCCGCATACGCTAGTAATTTTATTGAAGAATTCTGTAATTTAAAGCCTTGATTGTTGTTATAAATTTCCCTTATTACTCTTTCCAACACCAGGTTAAATAAGATAGGTGATAGGGCATCACCTTGTCTTAACCCAGATTTTACCTATATAGGGTCCGAAATCAAGCCTCCAACCTTAACTTTGACCTTTGTTTCCATTATACATATCATAATTAAATTTATTAACTTATTAGGGAATTGGAAACCCACGTAATAAATAATTAAAACTTAAAATATATAAAAAACTTATATAAATCAGTGGGGGTTAAACTTGATGCACAAGGGGGGGGCAAAATTATTATCACAATAATTACTATAATACTATAGGTATAAAAAAAACCATTTTAAAAATCTTATATCTTTATTAAATAACTTTCAATGTTTCATACAGAAATCAAATAGTAAAAAGCATTATTTATAGTTGAAAATTATATGTCAATAGGTATGTATAAAAAAAAAAACGTAATATAATAAGTATAAAATATTAAAATATGATATAATAATATAAAAAATAAAAATATGTGTATGTTAAAAGACTTTGTTGCTCAGAATCTAAAATTATACTAAATATTGTTTTTTATAATAAGTATTGTAATACCTAGCCAACAACCTATGTAATATTAATTTAATAATTTATTTTTTATTACATAATAATTAACGAGTGCAGTAAAATGTTTTTTTAATTTTTTTGCATCTTCATATGACATTTTTCTATTAAATTTATAATAAAACAAGAGGCGGAAATTTTGATCTTTGCCTAAATATAAAAATTTGCCTTCAACGGTCCTGCATAGTATAAAATAATAATTAAAGCAATAATGCATATTTAATGAAAATCAAATGATATAATTATTTAATTTAAAGAAGAACTTCTATTTTTTTTTCATGTTAAACAAAAGCTATTTAATATTTATACTTGCGATGTAATAATATTACAATATACTGATTCAAACGTTCATTTACAATTTTAAAAGAAAATGTAAAAATGATTGAATAAAAATAGTATTCTAAAAAAAAAATAAAAAACAAAACAATCTAATAATAATAATAATTAGAATTATCCAACACTTACATTCTCATTCTCATACAACCAAGTTCAAAAATTATGATAATAATTATAGGTATAAAAAACTGAGCCCAAGGGGGGGCGAACCACCTATCGCCCCCTCCCCATAAAATCGCCACTGATATAAAATAATGTGTTGGCAAAAATATTATTTTAATAATATTATACTAATCATAGTAAACAAGTAGTTCAATAATAAATAAGGTTCATTTTTTAATCATAAATTTCTAATTTATATAGATAGGCATACAACGTACATACCCATATTTCCACATTTCATAATAAATGTAATACATTCCTGAAGAGTAGTATTGTCTGAAAAACATTTCAAATTTCATAACTTTAAAATATAATATGTAGGTATACTATTATTAATATAATAGTTAAATTTCAATATGTATAAGAATTATCTATTTATTTTAGAATAGACAGATACTATTATTAAATTTATACCAACAGATTGCCAAGAGATGGCGTTTATTAATTAAAAATAATTTTTTATATAAGTATTATTATTTTTGTACTTTCCGTGACAGTGGCACTTCTGGTGTAGTAGCTAATGTTTTACTAGAGAATTTTGAGCGCGAAAGGTGTGAAGCTAATGTTGTTGCGTATGGTGTCCTTGAATCCACTTCAACTTCCTTATCACAGCGCATATCTGATGATAAAGCAGCTTTCACTGACGTATTGACCGTGATGAAGATGTCTGTTCCTGTTGTATTAAATTGGCCCGTCTTGGACGACCCAGTCCAAATAAACCTCGCCCTCTCAAAATCATATTTGGTAATAAAGGTGAAGCATTAAATTTAATAGCGGCATATAGTGAGGTGGTGCGTACTGATATAGTTCTTCCTGATGGCTTTCGAGTTGTTAGGGACAAAACCCGTCTGCAAAGACAAATGTTGCAGCAATGTCACTTAGATATTCAGCATAGAAAACTAAATATTTAAAACTAAATAATGGTGAAAGTTATTTTTGGATCAAAATTGATAACGGCCTACCTAAAGTTATTGCTGGCAATCCAAAAAACTTGGAACGTCGTCTTTTACACATAAATCAATAACTCACTCTCCGGTTGGTGCTTCTGAATTGTTTACTGGGTTCTATCAAAACTGCCGTGGCCTCCGTACAAAATTGGATTATTTAAAATGCAATGCTCCTTCTATGAACTATATTTTTATTGTATTAACTGAAACTTGGCTTAATAATAATTTCTTAAACTGTGAACTTTGCTTGCTTAATTATGATTTGTATAGATATGATCTAGATTGCACTAGAGGTGGTGGTGTTCTCATTGGTATAAGAAGAGATATTCCTTCTAGTAGGATTACTGTCTCTGAGTTAAATGTTGAACAAGTTTATGTTCAATTTTTGTTAAATAATTGTAATTATGTAGTTGGTAGTGTATATACTCCTCCTCTTTCTCCTTCTCATGTGTATGATTGTCATATGCAATCCGTTGAATCCATTATATCTTCATTTTCTAAACATACGTTAATTTTTTTGGTGATTACAATATCCCTGAAATGTTGTGGGACAATGACAGTGATGGATTACTTTATTCATGCTCTACATCAATTCTTGCTTCCAGTGTACCTGAAAATTTCGTTTCAAATTGTTATTTTCAACTGAACACTATTTCAAACAAAAATGGGTCTATTTTAGATCAAGTTTTCTGTAATGACCCTCTTGTTCCAATTGACTTTTACCATCCTGCTCTTCACATCACAATTCCTCACATAATTCCTTCTTTGTGTATCGATAGTAACCATTCTTATTTTAATTTCCTTAAATCTGACTTTTCTAGTATTTCTGTCTTTTTATCTGCTTATGATTGGCCATCCACGTTTGAATCATTAGAAATTGATTCAGCAGTCAACACTTTTTATGATGCCCTGCATTCTTCTATCTTACGTTTCATACTTAAGTGTAATTTTTGGCCATCTACCTATCCACCTTGGTTTTCTAAAGATTTAAAGAACATCTTATCCTTAAAAAAGAAAGCGCATGCTAAATTCAAATCCACATCTTGCATTTATCATTACAAAGAATTCTCACTTCTTCGTGCTCGATACAAATTTGAGTCCAAAAAATGTTACCGCTCTTATATTCTTAAAACTGAGAACAATATAATTGATAACCCCCGTGAATTTTGGAAATTTGTTAATAATAATAGATCTACAAATAATATTCCAAGAGAGCTCTCATTTAATGGACGAACTTCGTCAAATGATTTAGAAGCTGTTAATATGTTCTCCTCTTATTTTTCATCAGTTTATTGTAAGCCAAAATCAAATTTGATTAACAATGCTCTAAATGCTCCTAACTTTGATCTCCCTCATAATGTAAAATTCTCTCCTGAAGATGTCTATCGTAGTCTTACTGCTTTACGTAATGTTCGGTCAATTGGACCTGAAGGTATCTCTGGCGTGTTTTTATATCATCTCCGTTCAATAATATATTATCCCTTGTGGATTCTTTTTAAGCGTTCTCTAGATGAAGGTATATTTTCTACTATGTTTAAGCTAAGTTCAATAACGCCTATTTTTAAATCTTGTAATCCATGTATTGTCTCCAATTATAGGCCTATTTCTATTCAATCGCATATTTCTAAAATGTTTGAATATCTAGTTTTTCAAGGTATCCAGTCCTCAACGAATCCGATTTTAATGGAAGAGCAGCATGGATTTCGCACTGGACGCTCAACTACTACCACCAATCTAGTTTTTAATAATTTCATTTTTAAAGCTTTCCGTAGTCAGTCGCAAGTATTATATAATATTTACTGATTTTAATAAAGCATTTGATACTGTGGACCATGGTGTTTTAATCAAAATACTTGAAGCTTCTAGTTTTGGGATACCACTGCTTTCTTGGTTTAAATCCTATCTCGATTGCCGGTATCAATGGGTTAAACTACATGATATCAAATCTGATTTAATCTTGGCTTCTTCTGGTGTACCTCAAGGAGAGCATTTATCACCTCTTCTATTTTCTTTTTGTATTAATAATGTAAATAATATTTTGTGTCATAGTCGTCTTCTGTGCTTCGCGGACGATATGAAGTTATTTATAAAAATTACTTCTATTGATGACTGCTTGAACCTACATAAAGATTTAGAGAGTTTTGTTAATTGGTTTAGTTCAATAGAACTTGTTTTGAACATTTCTAAATGCCATGTTATGACCTTCTCCAGAGCTCGTTCTCCGTATATCATTGCTTATAAAATGTCTGGAACCAATATCCCACGGAATGATGGATGCATAGTAGATCTTGGTTTTAAGCTAACTAGTACTCTAAGTCCTAAACCGCATATTGAGATGATTTGCTGTAAAGCAATTAAGATCCTTGGTTTTATTATGCATCTAGCTAAAGACTTTAAATCTCATTCTTCGTTAAAGATACTTTATTGTGCTTTAGTGCGCCCAATTTTGGAATATGGTTGTGTTATCTGGGATCCTCTGACTGCTGAAGACTCAATGCAAATTGAACGTGTTCAGCGTAGATTCTTTAGATTAGCTGGCTTTATGTAAGGTATAAGACATCCTCCTCACGATTATTCCCCTGTATCTATTATGCTTGGTATTACATCATTGGCCGATCGTAGACATTTAGCTAATTTAAAATATCTAGCTCAGTAGTTTGCTTTCTGGGAAAATTGATTCTCCTACTCTTCTTTCCTTAATTAATTTTAAAGTTCCTCAACGGTCTACTAGATCTTATGTACCTTTTTATACTCCACTGACTACCACAAATTATTTACTGAATGAACCATTAAATCGTTTAATGACTGTCGCCAATTTGGACCCGTCATTCTCCTTATAAAATTAAAACTTAAGTATATATTAAATTTATAATTAATGTTGTATATTGTAAATTTGTATTTGTTATGTACAATTGTAAAATATGTAATTTTCCTTCATGTATGTTTAAAAAGGGTTTATCCAGTTAATTTATAATAAATAAATAAATACAAAATACCTACCTACCTATTTATTATTGTATTATATTGCGTGTTTATAAACATTGAGATATAAATAGCATTAGGATTACAGTAAAATTAAATAATTTACAAGTCCAAATGATTTATAATAATATTATTATTTATTACCTACTCACAAAATAATCATTACAAATAATTTTATTTAAAGCAATAAACTCTGTGATAAATTAAAACATTTTGGTAGTTTCTTCTATCATAAATAAAATTGTTATAAAATGTGAAAAATGAATACAACAAAATTTCAATTATAAATTAAGTTATAGGTTATAGATACATGGAAATATGAAATTCTAAATAGGTACCAAAAGTTTTTGGGGTAATTCTACCGCAAAAAATATTTTTAGACACCAATAAATAATAAAAAAATAATAATAAAAAAATAATAATAATAAAATTAAATCCTAATTTATGCATAACCAATATATCCTTGATTCTCTTAAAATCTGAAATATTAATTTCTATGTTTAAAATTTTAAACAAAATAAAACAAATATAACGTATGTCAATACTCAATAAAAAATTCAATTCTTCACGTTTTATATTCTATACATCTGTAGTTATTTTAAAATATTTAAAATACATTACTAAAAGCTTTAGTTACATTACTAAATTTTTTTTTATTTTGTATAATTATTCTGTTTTATTTCTAATAGTTAGAAATGAACTGCTTAAAAAACAATCGAAATATGGAAAATTTAAGTAGGTACATAAATACAATACCGACTACTCGTAATTATATAAAATTTTATATCCAAAGTGGATGTTTATTTTAGATTCAAAAATTTATTCAAGCATTATATAAAAAACTACATTCCCTGAATATAAAATATATAATATAATATAGGTACCTTCATAATATCTTCTTATGTTATCTGTTATTAATATACAAATAAAACTTTAAAAAGATGAGCTAATACTCCTGCTTCACAGGATACAGGTGTGCGAATCATAGCGTTTAATTTTAATTAGAATTTGAATGCAATGAT
Organism: Tetraneura akinire; assembly: GCA_021307375.1. Classification (NCBI taxonomy): domain Eukaryota; kingdom Metazoa; phylum Arthropoda; class Insecta; order Hemiptera; family Aphididae; genus Tetraneura; species Tetraneura akinire. The sequence continues at coordinate 5,259,032 of JAIUCT010000024.1, forward strand.
AAAACATTACATTCGAAAAAACGATTCTGAGCGAAGTTCAGTCAGATTATAATTTTTGTTTGAACTGAAAATATCAACTTAAACAGCTATAAAAAAAAAATGAGATTAGGGATTTTTCTAATATTTAGTATGATATTAATTTGTAAGTATACTTCAGTAAAATTTTCAGACCCTAATACCAAAAATTGCCAATTTTATCAAACATTATATACGTAAAAACGAGAATTTTACGAATTATTCAAAGTCCTACATTTTGTAAAAAAAAATTTAAAAAACAGTTCCAAAATTTTACCACATATATATAGTAGCTATGTGAACACCCAAAAAAATTTTCAAGTCTCTATCTCAAAAATTTCTTGTGTTATGGTGAAATATCGAAATTTTTCGTGAAAAATGGCGTTTTTTTGTTATTTTTCGTCGTTTTTTATTATTCCCTTCGCTCAGAATCTAAAATATTATAATATACACTATAAATATATTATATTATATTTTTAAGTAATGATACTTAATTTTTAATAAAATCCACTCAGAAGGCAATAATAAATTATTAACTTACTCATACAGTTATCAAAAGAAAATGCTAAATATGAGTATTTAAAAATTAAGTTTTAATTAAAATAAATAAAATTAATTTTGTGATAAATTTCAATATAATAAGATATGAACTTATATTATCTATATCCATAATACCATAACACATAGATATCATTATTTTTCAATGTAGGTACTTGTTATGGAGCAAAACATCGTCTTGTATGACAAGACGCCTATTATAACAATGTCGTTTTATAACACAAAAAAAACAATAATAAGTGTGCGGGCTAAGAGTGGCTTTATGTTATTATATAAAGCCACTCTTAGCCCGCACAAATAAATACACATAACGGAAAAAACCGACCAATGACATGAACCCGTTTGGGTGTCAAAAACTCATATAAAGGCGACGTTTTTGACAATCACGTCATAAATAAACTGGTCTATAAACTAGTGTAAATACACGTCCATTCTCTCAAATACTCCGATAAACATTAATCCTAGCACCAAGGATACCGCAGAATGCAGAAATCGACCGCGTGGTCGGCTCTTTCACTTCAGTCATTCATGACGCTGTGAAGAATAGTACATTGACTCCCAATCCTGGTCGCCCAATCAAACGTCTACCCCCTATATTGAGAATGAGATTAAAAATAAGAACCTTCTCACCGCGAGTGGCAGCGAAACAGAGACCTGGCCACCAGATATCGCCTAATTGCCAAAATCTCCTTAATAAGAACCATGCGTTCCACTCACAAGCAGGACGAGTGGGATAAATTCCTTGACTCCCTGAATCACATTGACAGTTCGATATATCATATTAACAAATGCATCCTGCACAAACGTCCAGCAACTCATCCACTATTCGAACCTAACGGACTTGTTTTTTCACCAACCTAGAAAACAGAACTCATAGCCGACTCCCTTGAATCGCAATTCACCCCTAACCCGGGACAAGTTCTCCAACAACTACATAGAAAAAACTCCTCCATGTCGATCTATGGATGCTCCATGTCATAATCTGCACACAACTCCAGGATTCATTTCGAAACTCCTTACCAAACTTCCGAAGAAAAAAGTCCCCGGTGCACACCAAATCTCAAATACTGTCCTACGTCTACTTCCCAAAAACATGATCCTGGCCCTAACCAAAATCTTAAATGGCTGCATCAGACTTTGCTACTTCCCAACGGCCTGGAAAAGAGCTACAATAATTTGTATCCCAAAACCAGGCAAGAACCCCCAAAAACCAGACAGCTACAGACTTATAGCACTGCTCTCTACCATCTCTAAAGTCTTCGAAAAATCATTCTCTTCGAGCTCCAAAAGTAACACCATAAGACGCGAGAAAGTCGCGTTCCGTCAAGAGCATTCAACTACCCAACAATTAATTAATCTAACTAGCCTTATAAGTAAAAAACTCAACGACCGAACCCACACAGCTGCCGTTTTCATCGATGTTGAGAAGGCGTTCGATCTTGTCTGGCACGACCGTCTCCTCTTTAAAATGTCAGCCATGACCATTCCAACGTATCTCATTCAACTAACACAGTCATTTTTATCAAACCGCTCATTCTGTGTTCGGATAAATAATCATCTCTCCTCTCCAAGGTCAACGACCCTAGCAAGTATCCTTCAGGTTTCCAGCCTATTTCCAATATTGTAGTTTATCTATACAAACTACATCCCAGTAACTGCGAAAGCATCTCTTGCTCTTTTTGCTGACGACACTATGTTTCACACCTGTGACCACAACCCAAAAATAGCAAAAATTCAACTCCAGTGGCAACTTCAAGTAGCCTCTGATTGGTAACCTAACCAAGTGGCGCCTCCGCATAAATGCATCCAAGACCATTGCCATATTATTTAGCCAAAAAAGGACTAAAAACTTGCCTCAGCTCTCCCTCGATGATACCCTCATCCCATGGTCTACCAATCTTAATTAGGAATCACGTTTGGTTGCACTCAACTTCGGTGAACACTTAATAACCATAATAAAAAAGGCAACAAGAACCCTTGGTATGCTTTTCCCAATCCTTATCAGACACAGTCCAGTTCCAGCCAGAACCCGTATAAACTTATTAAAAATGTACATCATACAAATCCTAACATATGCCGGAGTTACTTGTGCTTTCTACATCTCTAAAATTCAATGGCGCTATCTTGATGCTGTTCAAAAGATAGGTGCAAGAATGATACTCGGTATTCCATCTTACATTAAAAAGGAAATCACCCTGTCATCTGCCTCAAACAAATTAAATCTTCTATCCATTCTCAAGCTTCCACAAAAATATATAAAATATATATTCACTATTCCGCCACAAAAGGGAACTAGGCCATCTAACTCCCTCAATAAATAAACCTCAAAAAACTACCAAAAACCAGTCCCCTCTTGTGGGCCACAAACTCTAAACATAGGTATCTAAACAATTTTTTTAACTCCACCACTAGAAAAGGCAACAGCCTGGTATAGCAAAGTCTTAAAGTCGTCACACAAAGCAAAGCAAAACTCACGTCGGTTAGGTTAACGTCCTAACCTAACCTAACGTCGGTTATATTTTAATATAATATTTTAATCTACATTCTAATTAAACAAAATGTTTTTTTTTAAATACAAATTTGCATGCACATCTATTTATTTTGCATTTTGTTTTGCATTGACACCTAGTACCTTATATAACATTTAAATTTATATAACTACAAATAATAATTCCAATACAGAAAAAGGTACAATTAATATCTGTATTATATGATATGTATTATCTGTATTATAGGTACTTAGGTTACTTTATGTAAAACAAAAAAACAAAATAAATAAATTACTCTAATACTGTTAATTCTTTAAGTCTCCAGGAAACGATGACAACTCCTAATCAATGTTGATAATAATTCCTAAACGAGTTAGGAATTGTCATCATTTCCTGAAATGTCAACATTTTCGGTAACATATATACTCGTATATATATATATATATATATATAAATATATATATAAATTATTACATCATTACCTAATCGTATTATAAGTACTAAGTAGGTAGTAGAAACATTTTTAAACTTATCATATTTAAGTAATACAGGTATGATATAATACATGGTAGGTATCTAAGATCTAACTATTATTTAAGTTATGATTTTTTAATAAATTACAGTGATAATACATATAAAATGCATTATTTTATTAAGTCGATAGGTTCACGTTCCCACTGAGTTTGCCACACGGCTTTCTTTATACTTTACCAACAGCCATCGGAAAATCGTACCTTCCGGGAAGACGCGCCTTAACAATTTGCGTATCGTTGTTGATAATTCGCATGCGACACGTATCTTAATATGAGGTATTCACCTACCTATTCTAGTAAAAATTAAAATGTATATTTACCGTGACAACCACCGTTGAAAATTATATATAAAATAAAAATGACAAGAAAATCTGTAAAATATCTCATTTTTGATATTGAAGTGATAAACTAAATGTAGACACTAAAATGGACGAAAATATACCTATTTCGATTTATATCATATTTATGAACTATTAATATACCTATATTTGAATATTTCAAAGATATTTTTACACATTGACAGCATTTGATATATTATATGTATTTGTATACGTATTTGTGGTATTTTTGTGCACATTTTGTAAATACATATTTTACATAATTTCTAGTATATTAATAGTAAGTATACCTAAATGATATACACATGTTCGACATAAATATTTACCATGATGTCATATTACAAAAGTAACCTCACATACAATATAAATAAATAAAAAAAAAAAAGGGAAGAGATACAGGTGTGCAATTATAGTGTTTAATTTTAATTAAAATTTGAATGCAATGATAAACCATTCCCTTCGAAAAAACGATTCTGAGCGAAGTTCAGTCAAATAATGCCGATTTTTCGTTATTTTTTTCATATTTTAACTAAAAATATCAATTTTAAACAGCTATAAAAAAAATTGAGACAATAGGGATTTTTCTAATATTATGATATGATGTTTAGTATTATGTAAATATACTTGAGTAAATTTTCAGACCTTGATGTCAAAAATTGCCAATTTTATCAAACATTTAACATTATATACATAAAAACGAAAATTTTACGAAATATTCAACGTCCTATATTTTTTAGAAAAATTAACGTAACGGTTTCCAAATTTTACCATATATATATAAATATAACATTATAACCTATCTGAATGTACAATAAAATTTTCAAGTCTCTAACTTTTAATTGCCCGAGTTATCGTAAAATATTAAAACCGAATTCGTCGAAATTTCAGTTTTCGTGAAAAATGCCGTTTTTTCATATTTACGTCGTTTCACCTTTAGCTAAATTTGTTAACATTAATGAAAATTATTTATCATCGTTTTGTCTCTTGATTTCGGTCAACTCATAAAATTCAAACGTTTCCTAAACGGAAAAAGATATTTTGAAAACGTATCATTGAAACTATCATATAACGGTGTAGACAATACAGGTGATAGGTACTTGGAAAAAATTACCTAACACTATTATATATATATATCAATATCACCGAACGGTTCGTTAATTCTCATTATAGAACTTAGTATTTGATCTATGATCAATGGTCTGTGATGGGCCAACCCCCGGGAGGTGTTCAACATTATAACATAATAACAAGTATTATGAGATTACGATGGAAATTTTTGTTTATAGATGGTTGCTATTAGTTTCAATAATATTATTTTGGTTACTATTAGTTTCAATAATAATTATATTATCACTATGGTTACTATTATAATCAATTTGGTTGAAGGTAAAATGTCGTTTTTCGTTATTTTTTCGTCATTTATTCTATCGCATGAGGCAATTTTGAGAAATACGAAAAATCACCTAAATAAAGTACAAACTACATCCAATTTTCAACCGGAAACATAAAACATTAGTAAAAATCGGAGCATTATTTCGGGTAGTAAAAGTGTTTTCAACATAAAAACAGAAGAATACAAAAATCACACATCATTGTGAAAACCAATACATTCTTCGCTCATCGCTCCGCTCAGAATCAAAAATACCTATATCTTTAAAATTAGTACCTCTATGACTAGAAATAAATATATTTATAAGTTATCAATGGCGTATATAAGATTTTTTCAAAGGGGTATGTATCGGAAAATATTAAATTACTCAAAAAGGAATATAGTTAAATAAAAACAATTATATTTATCAAAAAATATTACTTGAAAGAAAGGCCAAAGAGGGATTTATTCCCTATTTCCCCCCCCCCGTAACCACGCTTTTTATGAAAAATGAAGTTAATAGTGAAAAGATAAACTGAACATTGTCCACTTTATTTTGTGGAAAATAAATATTAGTGAATTATTCATTATATGCTGCGATCTAGTATCAAAACACTTAGGTATATCATAATTAAAATATTAAATAATACATATATTTGTATGGCAATTTAGAAAAATATGTGAACTTTGAGCTTGATTATCTCGAAATTCAAATAATGATACGTACCTGGATACACCTCCTTACATTCTAGGCGCCTCATATATAATTTATTAATATCCTTAGGTATACGTATAAACATGTAATTATTTACATACCTAATTCAAATATTCTGATATTGATGTTAGATGACGTAGATTTACGGGAGATGCTAGGATCACAGGCACAAACAATAAGTCAATAACTATCCAAGGGTTCGTATTATACTTTATCCAATCGATAAAATGAAATGGCCATATTATATTATGTTACGGTCAAAATATGAAATTTATTATAAAACTACTTACGTTATAGTTTAAAAATTATTCTGTTTTTGAGTTTTTCAAAAAACCTAAGTAGTTTGTAGTTTTCAAAGAGAAGGCATAGTGTAAGGAAATACAGGGGCACTGTGTAGGGATACAGGAAGTGTAAGAGACAGCTCGCTTCCCCTGCCGACTTCGAGGCACTTTTCGTGAGGATGGGGCTACGCCCCAAGAGTCTACAGCATACTTATCTAATACTTACCCAAATAAACTTACTCAATAAACCTGATACTGATGCAGATGGAAGTGGCTTTGTGTGAGGTGACCTAAAACCTCGCTTATGATTAATTTCTCACTTAGCCCGTAACATACATATAAGGTTAGGTATATATCGCGTATCACAAAGTTGACATCCTATCTTTTAGATTTTAAACAAATATTTTTTACAATGATGTGTATCTTTTTTTTTTGTATGAAGACAATATTTCTACTCGAAACAATGCTACAATTTTAACGAATAGGAATAGCATATGTTTTCGGTTGGAAAATGGATTTAGTTTGTATTTTATTTAGCTCATTTTTCGAATTTTTCAAAATTCTCAAAATTTACCCTATGCGAAAAGAAAAACGGCCAAAAAATGATGAAAAAACGGCATTATTCACGAAAACTGAAATTTCAACGAATTCGATTCCAATGTTTCACGATAACTCAGACAACAATTTTTAACCGATAGAGACTTGACAATTTTATTGGGTACCTATTCAAATAGGTACTATATATATGTGTGGTAAAATTTTGAAACCGTTACGTTAATTTTTCTATAAAATATAGGGCTGAATATTTCGTCAAATTTTCGTTTTTACGTTTATGTTTGATAAAATTGGCAATTTTAGGTATTAAGGTCTGAAAATTTTAGTGAACTATATTTACATATTACTTAACATCATATCAATATATTAGAAAAATTCCAAGCCTCAATTTTTTTTTATAGCTGTTTAAAGTTGATATTTTTAGTGTAATCGAAAATCTTAGAATCCATCATACAAGGATTCTTCTTATTATTTCTCAATATTTTTACAATAAAAATTAATAAAAAAGCCAAAAAATTTAGAAAATTTTATTGAAGCATACTGATTATATATATTAACATAATTCCAAAATATTAGAAAAATCTCATATCTCAAATTTTTTATAGGTCATCTAGTTGAACTTTTATTAAAATTGATATTAATGGTAAATGGGTATATTTGCGGATTCTTATTGTTTATCAATATTTTATAATAATGGCACAATATAGATATAGAAGATAACAAGTAAGGAAGGAACAAGGAAGTAGGGAAAGCTGGTGTTATCGTTGTGTACAAAAATTTTATCATCATATTCTGTTGGCAGATCGTATTATAGATAATTTTAAATATATAAATTGGCGGGAAAATAAAATATGTATTATAGTAAGATATTATTATATTAATAATATAATAATATCGGTATTATTTTCTACACAAAATTGAGTAGATTACTTAATTACTTAATGTAATAGTTCATGTTATATTAATAATAGTACAATAAGAACTGATTATCAGTGCCGGATCTAAGGGGGGGCGAGTGGGGTTCCTTGCCCCGGGCGCTACTAGTTAAAGGGCGCTGTTAAGGCTCAGTTAAACAGAGAGCGGAATGTCCGCGCGGCCTATTTCACGAAAATTGAAAATTTAACAAATTTGATTTTAATACTTCACGATAATTCGGGAAATTTTGAAGTAAGAGACTTAAAAATTTTAGTGGGTGTTCACATAGGTATTATATATATGTAATAAAATTTTGGAATCGTTACGTTAATTTTTCTACAAAATATAGGACTTTGAATATTTCGTAAAATTCTTGTTTTTATGTACTCGTATATAATGTTTAATAAAATAATTGGCAATTTTAGGCATTATGTATGAAAATTTTACTGAAGTATACTTACACATTACTTAACATGATATAAAAATATTAGAAAATTCCCAAGTCTCAATTTTTTTTTTTTTTATACGTGTTTAAAGTTGATATTTTTAGTTTAAACGTAAATCTTAGAATCCTTACGAATATTCTTCTTATTATTTCTTAACACTTTTACAATAAAAATTAATAGAAAAACTAAAAAATTTATAAAATTTTATTGGAGCATAGTGATATATATCTTAAAAATATTTCCAAAATATTAGGAAAATCTCAAAACTCAATTTTTTTTTTATAAGTGTTTAAAGATTAAATTTCAGTAGAATTAATATTTAAAGTATTTATATTGATACTTCTTATTATATTTCAATATTTTACAATAATGTTCAATAAAATTGACAAAATTTTGTTGTAACTTAAATACCTACATTTTACTTAACTCAAATCCAAATAATTGAGAATTATTACTTTTTCAATTTTTCTTTTTTTTTTATAACTGTTAAAGTATAAAAATAATAAGAGCTGATGATATTTCTGTCGCAGGAATACAGGTGTGCAGATCATAGTGTTTAATTTTAATTAGAATTGTATTGCAATGATTAACCATGGCATTCGAAAAAAGTATTTTGAGCGAAGTTCGGTCAGATATGGGAATTTAGGTGAGAATAAGAGATTTTATGGGCATTTATATTGAACTTAAATATATGAAAATTTACTTATATTTAAACATTTTATTGTTTATTGACATCCATCGATCATCATATTACACACTATCTGTACCTAAACTTATGAAACATTGTAAGGGCGCAGCATTTTTATTCGCCCCGGGCGTCAAATGTCCTAGATCCGCCACTGCTGATTATACCCTATTTCTTTAGAAAGAAATAATAGGTAGGTACGTAAAAATTAAATGATGAATTCATTTATAATTCTTACAAGAATACAAGTAATTATAAAAATATAAATATTAATAGAAATAGAAGGCTAATAAATATTTTAATAATATAATAAAGAATATAGCTAAATCTATGGCATAGAATGGTCAAACATAAACAATATTCATTAATAGTGGAATATTACTGATGTGCACGACATACTTATATACCTACTATTACAAAAAAATTTATTGGTAACTGTGTATAATTTATTTATTTTAAATATGAGTGGTATAAAAAATATACCCACATATAAAGGCAATATATATGTGCGGTATATAATTATAAGAAACGATCACCTTGTTTAGGATATAGTTTTATTTAGATTTCCTAAAGATCCAAAACAGTAAGTTGCTAAACAAAATATTTATAATAAAAATTAAATTAATATATAAACATTTATACGAAGCTTATAATTATTATTATTTAGATGTAAGGTATGGATTGATTTTTGCAATGATCAAAAATTATTTGAGGTAAAAGGAAATTTGCATTCGTCTTATTATCGTGTTAGCAGTACCTATTCATTTTACAAATGATTCTGTAAAAACTAATGAGTCAGGGAAATGGTATTTAATTAAAAATACAGTTCCTTGTAATTTAAAACATCCTTATCCTCTAAATGCAATTTCCCCGTCATTATTAATAGGAGAAAGTGACATTCACGCTAATGGCACTAATGCTTTTTATTATTTAGTTTACAATATTACAAACCACATTTTTCATGATTGAACTTTTTAACTTGTTATACTATATTAGTATATTAAAATTAAATTAACATACATAGAAAGCTTATAATACAATATTATTATTCAGCCACTATTGAGTATTTAGTTTTGTCATGCTATTTACTATTACTTATTGGCATGGCGTAGTGCCGGTTATAAATTCATAATAGTGTTTGTAGTAATAAGAATGGTCTGCCAGCAGACTGTCATTAGATAAAATAGTACGTTTTCTGTGAACAAAGAGATTTTGACTAGCTTTCCCTGCTTGTTATATTCTATACCGTGGTATTGGTATATAAAATTGACAGAAAAATTTGAAATGTTTTAAAAAATGTATTGAATTTAGTATTTCCCGAATTTAGAAAAATATCAATTATCAATTTTTTTTTTTTACAAGTGTTTAAAATTGAAATTTCAGTAAAATCAACATTTAAAGTTTAAAGAATTTATATGGATTCTTCTTATTATATTTCAATATTTTGCAATGTTAAATTTTTTAAAAATGTTCAGTTCAAATTATTATGAATTATTACATTTACGATTTTTTTCTTTATAACTGTTTAAAGTATAAAAAGCCGAACTGAACACTGATGTGGACGGGATACAGGTGAGGAAAGGATAACGGTGATGTTATTATATTAATGTATATAATGTTGTAATTTGATTAATATTTGAATGCAATGATAAATCATTATTCATTACATTCGAAAAAATGATACTGAGCGTAGTTAGAGTGAATTTCAGTAAAATTATCAGACCTTAAACTCAAAACTGCTAATTATATCAAACATTGTTACATAAAAAAGAGAATTTTACGAATTTTCAAAGTCCCATGTACACTTGGAAAAATAATTTATATAAATTGCTTATAAGAATATTATATTTTGTCAATGTAGTGGTTCTGAAAAAACGTCATGAAAAATCAGTCTTGCGTAAATTACTTTTGAAAAGTAATTATTACTTTACTCGTTATTTATAAAAAAAAATGTAATTAAATTACTTTTTTAGTTACTTAAGTAAATATTTAATTCAGTATAACTAAACTTTTCAGTGAAAAAAGGAACTTCATTACTTTTTAGTTACAAAAAAATAAAATTTATTTGTGCAATATATATTGTTTATAAATCATTATAAATAAATAACACATATTTACACGTACACATATATTCTATACTTTATATTTAATTAATAGCTCTATATTTTGTAGAAAATCTATTGAATTTATAAAAATAATCTTCATAATTTCAAATTTGTAATATAAAATATAAAGTCACACGTGTCGGCAGTTTATCTGTCAACCACTCATTGTTTACAGTTTATATATAAGATGTTAGATGTCATATATTATTTTAAAATTTATATACTAGAATACTACAAGTTAATCAATATCAAAATAAAAGGGAATACTAAACACTGTCATTGTTATAAATAGTTTATAAATTAAATTATAAATAACATCAATACATTATACTTTATAGGTACGTTTAAGAATTATTATTCTTGGAATAGTTAATATACCATCCAACAACATTCACAATTAATTAATTTAAAAATAATTTGCGATATCCACGTTGGTTCAAAGTTTAAATAGGAATAATAAAGTTAAAACTATGTAATATTATAATCTATTTTATAGATTTTCCCTTTTAATATTACCCAGGTACCTAATAAAATATTATTTATTGGAAATATTTATTACATATTACAATATTATTTTAATAATAATAAAATATAAATAACGAAAAATTTGTATTATTACTATAGCTATTCTTTGATTCTTTGATTCTTTGATTCTTTTTTTTTTTTTTTTTTTGTATGTGAAGCAAGAACGTACGAGTATCTAACTTAACGAACGTCTCACACATTTCGTACAGTTTATTAAATGTATCTATTGTTTCTAAACTTTGTGCGTTTATAAATATATAGATAGATATAGCAAAAATAATTTTATAAGAAGAGTTCTTAAGGATATTATTATAATCTAATAAATAAAAACCCAAGTCTACAAAAAATTTACTAAACGTTGACTGATATGTCGACTAACTGGTTATAATGTTATATTTATATATATGGTAAAATTTGGGAACCGTTACGTTAATTTTTCTAAAAAATATAGGACGTTGAAAATTTCTTAAATTGTAGTTTTTATGTACCTAATGTTTGATTAAATTGGCAATTATGGGCATTAAGGTCTGAAAATTTGACTGAAGTATACAATACATACATATTACTTAACATCACATGAAAATATTAGGAAAATACCTAGTCACAATTTTTTTTATAGCTGTTTAAAATTGATATTTATAGTTTTTTTTTTTTAGATTCTGAGCGGAGCGAAGAATGTATTGGTTTTACAATGATGTGGGTCTTTTTTTTTTTACTTTTTTTTTTGTCTTTATGACTGAAGCCATTTTTATTACCCGAAATAATGCTTCGATTTTCACGAAAGATATATGTTTTCGATTGAAAATTGGATGTAGTTTGTAATTTATAAAGGTCTTTTTTCGAATTTCTCAAAATTGACCCCATGCCACAAAAAAAAAAAAAAAAAAATGACGAAAAAATAACGAAAAAAGGACATTTTTCCTTCGACGAATTTGATTCATCGGCTAAATTTCTTTATAATAGTAACCATAGTGATGATATAAATATTATTGTTACTAATAGCAACTAAAATAATAATATTATTATTGTTACTAATAAAACAACCATCTATAAACAGAAATGTCCATCATAAATCTCATAATACTTCTTACTTCTTTAGACACCCTCAGGGGGTTGGCCATATCGCGGATCATAGATTATAGATCAAAGACTATAAGGTCTATAATGTGAATAAACAAACTATTCAAAGATATATACATAATAGTGTTAGGTGATTTTTTCCAATTATCTAGAATTAGCTTTAGCTATAGGGCAAAAGGAAAAAATGACGGAAAAACGGTATTTTTAAATATTTCACGATTTCATGATAAACCATTGGATTCGAAAAAAACGATTATGAGCGAAGTTCAGTCAGATTAACTATAATGTAGCTATTTTTTAAAATATTGACATTTTTTAAAAAATATTTGTCAATTTTATATTATATTATAATTATATTATTATTATTTCATTTTACATTATTATAAAATATTGTAATACAATAAGAAAAATCTATATAAATAATTTAAATATTGATTTTACTGAAATTTCAACTTAAAACAGCTATAAAAAAAATTGAGACTAGGGATTTTTCTAAATTTTAGTATGATGTTAAGTAATATGTAAGTATACTTCAGTAAAATTTTCAGATCTTAATACCAAAAATTGTCAATTTTATCAATCATTATATACATAAAAATGAGAATTTTACGAAATATGCAAAGTCATAAAAAAGAGAATTATTTCGGGTAGTAAAATTGTACACGGACATAAAAAAATAGTCACCCTCACACATCATTGTAAAACCAATACATTCTTCGCTTTGCTCAGAATCTAAAATCATAAATGTAATAATTCATAATTTATTTGAACTAAGTTAAGTAAAATATATTTAAGCTTGAATAAAATTCCAAATTTTTGGCTTTTCTATTAATATTATAGTAAAAGTATTGAAAAATAATAAGAATACTTGTATGGATTCTAAGATTCATTTAAACTATAAATATCAATTTTTAACAGCTATGAAAATAATGGAGACTTGTGATTTTTCTAATATTTTGATATCATGTTAAGTAATATATGAGTTTACTTCAGAAAAATTTTCAAACCTTAAAACCCAAAACAGCCAATATTATCAAACAATATTTACATAAAAACGAGAATTTCACAAAATATTCAAAATCCTATAATTTTGTATAAAAATTAACGTAACGATTCCAAAATTTTACTACATGTTTATAATACCTATGTGAACACGCAATAACATTTTGAAGTCTATATTAAAAATTGTTGTCTGAGTTATCGTGAAATATTGTCATATTGAAATCGAATTCGTCGAAATTTCAGTTTCCTGAAAAATGTCGTTTTTTCATCATTTTTTTGGCGTTGTTTCTATTGCATAGGGTGAATTTTGATAAATTCGAAAAATTAGCTAAAAAAAAATTACCACCTACATTTACTATCCATTCGGAAACATATGCTATTCGTGAAAATCGGAGCATTATTTGGTAGGAAATGTGTCATCAGACATTAAAAAAAAAAAAAAAACAAAGACACATATTGTAAAATCAATACATCTTTCATTTTGCTAAAAATCTAAAAATTTTATATCTATTAATTTTTTAAGTTAATCATTTTAAAATATTTATTAAGTATGAAAATTATACATTTAATTAATTATTAATTTGCATACATTTTTTTATATACAATAATATCGTCGGTTAAAAGTTCAATTGGTGTAACCCTCAATTTTAAAATTTTACAGGAGGCAATAAAATAAAGTTTGTTTTGTGATATAACTAACTAAAAAGTTATATTTATGTTTTATATGTAATAAAGTTGTATATTTGTAAATTAATGTCATACTTATTGAGCAAAATGCACTATTATGCTTTATGCATATTTATAATACCCTAAAGTACAGTACCTCGTTGGTTACACTAATTGACTTACAATATGAATAAACGTGGGTTACTATTTTTTTTCTACACGATTTACTGTTATTATTCATATTTAGATACTTATAGCTATACACTATACTTAAAACCTATAATTCAGTCTTGTACTGTCTTAAGACTTATTCAGTCTTTTTTTTAGCAATAAATCACTATTTTAAAAATGTTCATTTATTAGGTTTACTATAATTTTATCATTATTTTTTGTTAAATACAAGAACAAATTTGTGGTTATAAATCAATATGATAATTAATAATATTGTTACCTATCTTATCAATACAATATTGTAAATAAATAATAATAGAATATTGTGATAATCATAATTTAAAATTATATACTGTATTAATTTAAACAAAACACATTTTAATCACATTTAATAATAATACATTATAATTTTATATGGGTTACACTAATTGACCAATAAAATTGTATAATCATTAAAAACCATGGAGGGTTACATTGTAGCTTACACTAATTGACCTATTGAAAATGAAATAATTTAAAAATATTGAAAGTAGGATGTCACAGTATAAAGAATAATATTCTTTGTACTGTGACGATGTGGCTTACATCAATTGACACTATAATTTCATATAATATAGATGTGGGTTACACTAAAAATTAAAATTAAATATTAAATTTCTATAAGAAAAATCATTTGAGGGTTACAATATTTTTCCATAATGTGTACATAGGTACCTCAATATTATCATATTCAATCATAACCTCGATTTCAAAAAAGTGAGGTTTATATTGACCTATTAACCGACGATAAATTATAAATATTATATTTAATATATTACATTATAGTAATGTGATCATAATATCTTTGAATATTTATTAAATATTAAATTTGCTTATTAAATCATATTACATTTATTACAATATGTGTTTAATTAACTTAATTACAGGAGCACACAACACAAAAAATAAGTTTTATTAATTTAAAAGTATGTTTAATTCTAAGATAATTGGTATGTATATTATGTTTCTATTCACACTATATAATAAGTTATTAGGAATTTAAAAATGACGCGTGACGTCATTGGGCCGGACTCGCTATAACTATCTATCTTACACGTGTAAAAGTTACTCGTTTTACTTGATAATTTACCCACATTACAACTATATTTTTGAATTTCTATTATATGTATTTAATGTGTTATACTAAAGACAAAAATAGAATCAGAATCTTTATAATATATTATATTATTATTTAGTTTTTATGAAATATTTAAAATGTTATTATAGTAATTTTCATTACCGCAACTGGTACTGTAAATACAACAGTCATAGTTATCGCGACACGACACAGCGACAACATACTGTCGCGATGATTTTACAGATAAACTTCCTACCTATTTATTTATTATTAGTTATTACTTATTACTATTAGTACAAATATAATAATTATTTATTATAACAACAAACATACATATATCCCTTATATTCATTTTAAGATTTTCAATTTTCATAATCTTTAACACGGTGAAAAAATGATTTAGTAAATGTTGACGTACCGTGTGCGCTTTGTGTGTTTTATACATTATACATGCTTTTATTTTTAATCATGACAAGTGCTTATTTATTCGAACCCGAATATGAACATGATGACGAAGCTGATAATTTTTTTGAAAATAATACCCGCGGTTTAAACGTAAATTTTGAAAATAGAAATGGAACTTGTAATGGTGACAATGTGAAAAAATGTGTATTCTCAAACATATTGTTCAAAATTATATTTAAATTATTAGTGAAATAAGTAAAATAGATAAGATGGAGTGATGGAACCGGGTGTCCGCCATCCGGTCACCACTCTCATTGTGTCATCATGCATAGTCGTTGCATGCACGTTAAATGAAAATAAATCATTTAGTATATTTACATTTAAAAAAAATATAATAACTGTATTAAAATTCTATTTCTATTATCGTTTTTAGGACTAAAGCTTACATAATAATAAATAAATAAAGTATTAAAAATATAATTTTTAGATATATAAATCATTGTGTAAAACGAGTAACATTTACACGTAATAGATGGGCGATTGCTCTGCGATCGGCCCAATGACGTCACACGCTTATTCTAAATACTTCAATATTTTCTGAAATAATGATCATTTTTACATTTGGTTTTTACCAAATTATTTTTAACCATTCTGACTACAATAATATATTAATTATTAATTATAAAAAAAATTTTGTGTTGTGTGCTCCTTTAAGTAAGAAATAATAAAGTTGTTGGATACAATATTTTTACAATATAAATAAAATAAAACATATAGATATAAGTATTTAATAATAATCCATCACATAATACTATTATAGTAATGTGATCATATTTTTGGATATTCATTAAATATTAAATTTTTTAATAAAATAATATTATTATATTTTGTTACAATATTTGTTTAATTATATAATTAATACTTATTTAAGTATAAAAAAAAAATTGTTTGATACAATATTATCATAATATAATTAGAATAAAATTTGTAACCTAGGTATATTTAATAATTTAATAATTATAATCTATTACATAATATTAAAATTTTATCATATTACAATGCTACATGTTTATGGATTATATAAAAGTTTTTTAAAACAAATTGAAAAAAAAAACATAAAAAGTGTTGTAATTAAGTAATATAAAGAGTAAAACATTAAATATATAACCATTGCAATTTGTTTATTAATTTTTTTGAGATGTATGAAAAAATATATAAACAATTTACTTGGAAAAAAAATAAACAAAACTAACAATTGAGGGCAAGTGATCCACAATAGAAAGCTGTAATACAATAAATAACGGCCTGCAATAAAATAAAATAAATACAAAATTATTAAAGGATTTGCAAAACAATTAATTATTATTATTAATTGAAATTTATACTTTAAAAAGGTTTCAATTAGTACATTAATATTTCTTAGGTGTTTTTTTTTAGAAGTACACATACAACATACCTATATATGTCCCATAGTGTAATCTTAATATGTATAATATTTATGAACAAGGCTCGAAACTTTATGCGCTAAAAAATGCTAAAATATGCACATATATATGCGTTAAAAAACATCAGAATATGCGGATAATATGCAGTAAAAAATTAGAAAATAATTATGCAAACTATGAAATTTATTGAACAACATAAATTTTACATACAAAATTTAAAAATTTAAGTTAGGTACATGAGAAAAAAATTACCCACGGTTATACTATTTATATTTTATATCATGGTACAAAATATTAGTATAGTGGTAAATTTGTATAAAAATAAATACAGGTCGGTCGGCGAGATCTCAGTACTACAGAGATATTATTGTCCAGTATATTGCGAGCTGGAGCAATACAATTATTGCCATTGATGAATTTATTTATTTTTTGAGAGTCAAACGATATAAAACTTAAAATTTTGTTTGTCATATATCTAATATTTTATTGATAAACTATAAATTTCTGAAAAAAATTCGTTAAATCCATGAAATATGCATATAAATGTTCTTAAATCCAAAATATGCGAATTCGTACAAAAAATAACAAAATATGCAAAATTATGCAACAAAAATTTTTATATTTGAAATGTACATAATACGAATCGAATTTGTATCGAATAAAAATTTCAATATGCACTTTCTAGACAAATATGCAAATGCCTAAAGTTCCGAGCCTTGTTTATGAACAAATTCTAGAGCAATATGAATATAGGGTAGGCAAATAAGATACTTAAGGAAATAATACATAATTACATACTTTAATGGCAATTATTATGCACATTAAACCATTGGAAAACAAATGTTAATTTTACTCTTCAAGTGTTATTAATATAAATTATAAATGATATAAT
The DNA here is from genome assembly GCA_021307375.1 of Tetraneura akinire. Classification (NCBI taxonomy): domain Eukaryota; kingdom Metazoa; phylum Arthropoda; class Insecta; order Hemiptera; family Aphididae; genus Tetraneura; species Tetraneura akinire. Next base: position 5,277,339 of record JAIUCT010000024.1, read on the forward strand.
ATATATGTAAACTAATAGTGAGTAATCTTATCTTGTGTATACATAGTACACTGAGAAGCAAATAATTTCTATATTATTAAATATTATTATAAAAATATATTATTTATTAAATAAAATGTTTCTTTCATATTTTAATAATAAATACATTTCTAGTTCTATAACTTTGTAAAATTTGTATAAATTAATCTATAAAAACTAATATGAAAACTATTAGTTGATTAAAAATGTGTATAGTATCTTATAATAGTTCATTTTTTGAAAATATGAGGTAACTACTCATATAGGTTAGGGTTAGGTGTAAGTGAATATATTATAAAAAAAACTTGGCTAAATGAAAATTATCTGAATTTTTCTAATATTATTCTTAAACAAATAGCTGTTATATAATATTTTTTTTTTTAAATTTTTTAAGAACATTTATTTTAAATATTATTTTGTTATTTTCATACAACTTACTAGTCCTATAAGTACAAATAAAACATAAATCTTTACATTCTTCCAAAATAATGACCGTTGAAGTGTACGGCTTTGTACTCTAAAATTCATAGATTGTGAACATAAATTTTCAGTTTTATTAACCAACAGTTCAAGTTTCTCTCCGCGTAAAGCTACGCTATCTATAAATTATAATCACTTTTAACTAAGAGTATATATTTATGTAAAAATGTTATTCTTTTACCAATATTTCGAACCATTATATCTTTTAATTCATCTAATTCTCCGTGGACTTTTGATAATGTATCAAATTCATTAGAACTAGAAAATCGCTTCTATATAAATATATAAAACAAAATAAAATATATTACATTTATTTTTAAAGGTTAGTTTTAATTATTGTTATAGTTGATATTACCATTTCAGAAGCAAGTATTGGAGAAAACTCAGAATTCATTGAATATGCAATAGCATTATAAGCTCGATGACCATATGTTGCTTGAAATCTACGTTTTATTTCATTTAAGAAAAAAAATGCTTTGGATCTTTGAAATTCCTATTGAATAATTATAAAAATATTTATAATTTAATTAAATACATTAATTTATTATATTGTATTAAAAAATCACTTTAATACTCACATCATCTGTAATGCACATATAAATCAATTGATCCTCACAAATATAATGGTACAAATAACGATCATGCAATAAACTTTGTTTTTTATTTTCTAATCCAATTTGAGTTAAAACTCCTTCCAAAATTTCACCAAAATTTCCTTGATAGTTGGCATGCTTGGCCAATACTACCATACCTCTAGCTACTACGCTATAGAAGAGTGGCATTGTTTATCAAATGTATTGATGAGTTACCTATAAAATAAATAGATAAAAAAGGCAAGTATAAACACTTTAAATAAATATATTACTAAATTATAATTACAATCTTATATTATTATTTATGTATAATAGATAAAATAATAGAAAATAACATTAAAATAATCTAAAATGCAATACATTTATATTTAATTATTTATCTAAATATATCTACCTATCTATCTGTTATTTTTGTGCCAAACGAAAATGTTACATAACTTTACCAAACTAATACATTATGTTATACTATACATATGTGTATCAAAGAGACAGATAAAATCATAAAGCCATCTTTTTAGATTATTTTTAAAAATCTGGTCTAAAATTTCATCTAAATACCTACTTACTTAATACCTAAGTTTAATTTAAACAATTTTAGTTATCAAAATGATATTAGGTTAGTAGTTCACTAAAAAATGTTTTAATAATGAAGATGATGCATTTTTTTACACATATCTACATTAATTTATGAATATTAAATTTATTGGTTATAACTTATAAGTAGGGCTCGGATTTTAATGCACTGAAAAAACCGAAAAATGACCAATCAAAAAAGGCATTTATGACCTAAAAACTTCAAAAAATGACTTAAAAAATGCTCTAAAAATTTTTTTTCAAAATAAAAACATAATATAATTGTATAAAAGTACGCATTTTTTATTAAAATTAAAAAAATTAGTATTATAAAAAAAATATTATTATTTTATAGGTATTATAAAAAATTGAATTGACAATCGTACAATAAGGAGAAACCCAAATAAAATTGTATATAATTGACTAATCAGTTTATGTGTTATTGAGGCTGGGCGCGCATGTATGGTATTTTAATCGGCTGATTAAATTAATGCTTAATAATGAATAAATAGTAGGTACAAAATTATACAAATATTTTATATTTTAATATTAAAATAATAATTTTTTTCAAGAAATAGGTAAAAATGATCTAAAACTATAAAAAATGCACAAAAAATTTTAAAATATGCCATAAAAAATCAAAAACATCAAATAATGCAAAAAATGCTCCAAAAAAATTTCGTTATTAGAATAACGAGTTCTTAAAACACATTTATAGCTTGGAAAGCATCGTGTCAAGCATTCCAAAAAAAAGATGCAATTGCTTTAAAATCCGAGCCCTACTTATAAGCAATTAAAAATTGGCTACCCTAAAAAAAATTTCAGGAAGAGTATAATATAATAGCTATTTTTGTAAACATCACTATGCCACTATATATTGTATAGGATAGATACTAAAATATTAAACTATTATGGTAAAACTCATACAAAACTATAGCCAAAGATGTAAACTAATATATTCATTGGAATATTTTACATTAAAATAAATAATAATTTAGAAGCAAAATGATTTAAATAATTAAAAAATTAGGTTAAGTTTAATATTAATAAATGTTAAATGTACATAGGTAACCTATTAGTTTATGACCATAATGGTCGAAGGTCATACTTATATAGTTATAACAGACATTACTAATATATTATAATTAATATTATGGAATAATGCTTTTTTATTTGGATGAATTATGTTAAGAATTTGAACAGGTAATATATACCTACCATTGATTTTACAATATACAATAATGTACCTAATTACCAATACTTATTTGAATATAAAACTGTTGAAGGAAGAATTGTAAGAATTAAGAGTTAAGTTGTGAAAATTCATCGAGTACTTACCTAATATTATAACATAATGATGGATATACCTATCTATAAAATAATGAGAGTATTAAAATAAAAATAGTGTTACTTTAATTTGAATGATAATAAAAAATATAATAATAGTATAAAAAGTATACCTACATAGTTAAAAAATTTCTTTCGTTTTGCCTAACTAGGTATTAATACTATATTATAATTTTATATCAGTGCAAACATATTGTAACAATTTATATTTCATTTTATAGTATAATATACTTTCAAATAGATTAGTACACAATAGTTTTATATATATATACTCGTATACCTACCCACCTACCTACTTTTAAAAAGAACATATATAATCTATTCCTAGTCATTAGTCTATAGTTCTATAGCAAAAGTACAATAAGAATTTTTTTTTAAAAATACAATACAATATAGAAAATTAAAATTATATAACAAATTAGATGAGTGGTAATTAATATCACAATTAAACTACACTTCGCACATTTTTGATTATAATCAATTTACTAATTATTTTTATGTTTAATATTACAAGGACTAAATAAACATACATACAACAATTATAGTTACCTAGGTATATTAAATTAATAAATAAATTATACAGCTATCTTCTAGCCATTTTTAATTATATTATTTAAATGTAATTAACAATTCTACAGGTTGAATTAATTGATTGTTTAGGGAGAAAGAAGAGCGTGTCATATTGTATGAAATGTCTGTTTGAATTTGAATAATTATTATGGATACGTATAACATACTAATTTCTTTTTATGTAAAAATATAAAATTAGGTATTTACCTCGTTATTTACCTACATATAACTTATTCTAAATCTTCAGACGACAAAAAAATTCATTTTTTGGAACAGAATAATAAGTATAACGTACCTCACGTAAATCGATGTCGTTTTTTGTGGTTTCTTTACATTCCCCACGACATCGCGAGTTTTACGAAGAGAGAAGCCAAACGATACTGAAATAATGAATCGCACGATGGGAAATGTAAAACGATACTGTCGTGTAACATGTAATTCGACGAGGACAAAATATAATATATAATATAATATGTATATAATTCGTTGACAATAAACTATTTGTTATCGATAATTTCTAGTTTATTATTTAATATTTATTGTTCAACATAGCACAATAGTGCGTTACATTAACAGGCATCGGTAAAAAAATAATATACGTCATAACGTATCATCGCAATAACGTCGTAGGTAATATTCTAATTATTATAATATCGCTCATGTTATTCAATAATTTATTATTATTATTATTATTATTATTGTGGCTTGTGTGTAATATTGTAATATTATATTGTTGTTAAATTAAATAATACGTATTAAGTGCTAGTTAAATCCGTGTTATCTTAGGTGATTGTCTATCTCTATCTGTCTGTCAGAATTTCAGAAATACATGCCTTATCGTTTATCAGTCAGTCGAACATGTTGAAAAAAAAAAGTGGAATAAATTAAAATGAACAAAATATTATGTTAAAAAAGTGGTCACCCATGAGGCCATGACCCAATGTTCATTAGTACTAAAACGACACTTTGCGCACTGCGATTCTGTCATAAATTCATGTTTTTTTTTTCTGGACAAACAGATCCGGTATGTAATTATAACACCGATTATCAATCTATCTATTTTGTCGTGGAAAGTAATCTGTGAAACAATAAATTACTGTGTGAAATAATCATAATGCCGGCGAAAAAATAAAAATATAGAAACTCATCGAACAAATGACGTGAACCTATTAATGATAACACGGATGGTACGAATAACATTACGCACTAAGCACACGGCATGTCTTGCGGTATGCGCGACTCTTTAGTATTTCGATGTTTTCACCAAAAATGTTAGAATCAATTCATAATATTTTACAATAAACGCGTATCCGTCTAACTGATATTGTTATGATATTTGTTTCAAACGCATTGAATTAACATTTGGTCGACGATTAATGATGTTTGTGTACATTTGCATTCATTGTTGATAATGTGCCGACAATCCAGCGACGTGTTTCACTCGGACTGCGGTTAATGTTTGCCATTCCAAACTTTACAATCTACGTACAACTATGTTTTCTTGGATACGCAACAGGAGACAACTGACCAGACTTGGTAAGTAAATTAAAAATTGTTTAATATCATTATTATTATTACCTACCAATTGATTTGCTTTGACATTCTTATTGTGCCGCTCCGATACTAATACCTACCTAACATGCCATACCTATTCACTGACGAAACACAAACAAATGTTAAGGTCACGATGTATTATTAATTAATTGTTTTTCGTTTTGAAAACCGCTATTAAGACTAGGAGACGAATTGGGTATATTCAGATGTTTTAAAGTAGGTCGTTTTCGCTTTTACATAATGTACAAATCTGCTATGTGAATTGTCGTGTTCATCGATGATCGATATGTAATAAAAAATAATACATTATTTAATTAAACATAATTAATCGCATTTTCACATAGGTACCTAATAATACAATTTCTACATTTTCTTTGTCTAGTTTCCTTTATAGAATATTATATTGATTTTTGGTTATATATACCAATAAATCTAGGACATAATTAATTATTTAAAAATTAGATAATATATATATATATAGATTAATACGATTAATTGTTAATCAAATATATGTATAAAATGTATTGGTCATATTTTTATCAGTGTTATCACCATTAATTATGTTTCTTCTTTGTAGATTTTATTTACATAATGTAAAAACAAAAAAAGGAAATAAGGTATTATTTTAAAATAATAATGATACCTATATAGCTACATATGATATACTACTCTAATTAATCCTCATATTAAGTCTACACATAATTGTCAATTATTAATTAGTGTAATTACACTAAATAAATCTGGCAATGCTAAAATTTATAAAATTATATAAGATATAGGTATTAAGATAATTTTTTATTAGTAATATAAAGAAAAAAATAGTAATTTAAACAAAATAATATTAACACATAGGTAATATATAAGATATATTTATTAACTAATAAATTTAACTTTTATATGAATCATTGATAATCAAAGAATAATAGATAAATTAAAACTAAAGTAAATTATAAATAATATTTGTCAATGGGTTATTTCAGTGTAGGTATACAAATTTAGAACCTTATTTGTTAATTTGTTTAACTAACCCATTTGAAAAACAGATAATAGGTATATAAAGTGACTTAAACAGTTTATATCTATAAGTTTACCTTATTGTATCAATATAATATACAATGTCATAATTAATTTTAACCTAAAGTCTAATCTATTAATTTTTAAGTTTATTTACGTGATAATTTTATTAATATTATTAAATGGTCTGAATGGTTAGGTTAATATAATCTAATCGTTAGTTCATTACATACAAAATATGATAACAAAACATTTGATTAGTTATAAAATAATTTTCGCGGTAAAATAATAATAATGATATTGGTATCTCGTGTGTAACCATGATCATACACAATTTACATTATAATTTTAAGGAAATTAAAAAACGTAAGATGGGCGTAACCCACATATACCTTTTTTTAAGTGACAATTACAATAATACTCTATGATATTATTAACTTTATCAATATACAAACTCTTTTAATAATATGTCTATTTTCCAAAAATTTAATTAAAAAATTGTTTTCATTAAAACTGTATTTTCTGCACAGTTTTTAGTGTCTCCTGAAAAATATGTAAATTGTGGGTTACGCCCTTTCTACAAAACACCATTGATATGTATGATTGTTTTTTTGTTATTTGTTAATTTATAACTAATTTATATGTATTTTATATTATAAAGTATTATTAGTTATAAATAAAAACTTGTTTGCATTTTAGCTTAAATTAATATTAAAGAATCCTAAAAAGTGTATACTAATCTATTATATTTCTTCAATTTGACTAAAATAGATGACCTTAAAAGATTATAAAAATAAAAAGACTTGATTTACAAATTATTTTTATTTACGTTTAAATTATATAGGTATTGAAATACATTTATTAAATTTTTAACCAGAAATTGTAAATTCAAAAGAATATAAAAATAAAAAAAATTTGACATTCAGATTTAAATAACCCTAACTACTTAATAAACTATATATAAATAAAATATCTATTTAAATATTCATTAATCAAAATAATTTACAAGGGTCTATTAAAGTTTTTAATAAACATTAAATAATGAAAATTTATTTTGTCAGAAATACAAGTACAATTTCCTTGAATTTTTTCATCACTTTTTAGTACCTAGTTCTCCCTACTATGTTTGAATATTGTTGAAGAATTCAAAAAATGACTTAAATAATGTTTTAAAATTGTATTAAAGGAATGCAAGTATAAAATTTTCATAAGTAATCATGAAAAATTAGGTTAAATTTATATATAGGAATAGGCAAATTAATTTAATGAAATATGTATATTTTTTATATAATACACCTAACAGGTTTTATTACCACTAAATTACACTTGTATTTATATATATTCTTATTTCATAGTTGCTAAATTTGATTTTTTCATGTTTAATTTTTAATAGAAAACCATATAAAAATAAACTTTGAATGATTATAATTAACATATTAAACTATTAATAATTTAATAAAAATTATATAAGAACAATTAAATTTCATAAATTGTTTGTATTCACTTAAACATAATTATAAATTTGTTTGATGTCATGCCCGTATAGTCAATTAATTATTAATATGAATATCTATATAATTATTATTATTGATGACAAATAAATTAGTAATTTTTATGAGCTGCAAAATAAAAAATTAGAAAAAAATATTAAATTGTTTAGTAATAAAATATTAAATAATTTCTTAGTAAATCATGCTTTTTATAAGTTCTTACTAGTTAAAACTATTATGCTATTATAAAACATGATACCTATTACTTATAATTAGTCTGCTCTGTTAGCTTTGATATTGAGACTATACTCAATAAAGTTACTTTTACTATTAATATAACAACCTATAACATATAAAGTAAATATTGATTTACATATTTTTAATGATTTTATCTTATTTATTTAATTTTTAATACCCACAAAAGCAAAAAGTACAGTTTACATTTAAATATATATTATATAATGCACATATTACATATTATAATTACCATAATAATTTAATAGGTTATATATTAATATTAAATAAATTATCATTGCTATAGAAAAAAACATACATTTCTATTACAATAAGTTAGATTTGGAACCTACAGTTTATTGGATTGTGAAGGATAAAAATAAAATATTTCTTATTTATGTATTATTTTTTTATGTAATTTTTTTAAATTATTCAGTTGTTATTTTTTTCATTTCCATTTAACCAAAAGACGAACTTGATATTATCTAAACCCTAAAATCAACCACACCCATCATTTTAATAGATATAGATACATTAAAAATATTGTTACATACGACATACAACACCCAAGTTAATCAATAATATATTTTATAGGAATTTCTTATTTTTTATGTTTGAATAATGTTATAAAAAAAAGCAATGGAAGGGATACAAGTATAGAGAGTATAGTATTGAATTTTGATTAAAATTTGAATGCAATATATGTACTGATTAAAATTATTACATTTATCAATTTCTACGTTCAATATAAATAATTTATCATGATACCCCTAAATGAGTCACCTGAATACTCAAATCTGACAGTATTTTGCTCAGAATCGAATTTTCAAATGTAATGATTTATCATTGCCTTCAAATTTTAATCAAAATTCAACACTATCCTCTTTACACCTGTATTCCTTCCACACCACTACACCAGTATCCCTTCCCTTGCTTTTTATACTTTAAAAATCTATAAAAAAAAAAAAAAAAATCGTAAATGTAATAATTTACAATTAATTGGAACTGAATTAAATACCTAAAATTTATTTTAGCTTCAATAAATTTTGTTAATTTTTTTTAACATTATTGTAAAATGTTGAAATATAATAAGAAGAAATACATATTATAAATACTTACAATATTGATTTTACTGAAATAAATAGAACTTTATTTAAACACCTATAAAAAAAATTGAGACTTGAGATTTTTTTAATATTTTGTAAATACGTTAAGATATGTATAAGCATGATTCAATAAATTTTTTTGGGTTTTTTATTACCTATTTTTTATTGTAAAAGTATTGAGAACAATAAAAATAATACTTGTATGGATTCTAAGATTTTTGTTTAAACTAAAAATATCGTCTTTAAACAGCTATAAAAAAAATTGAGACTTGGAATTTTTTTAATATTTGGATATCATGTTATTAAGTAATATGTAAGTATACATCAGTAAAATTTTTAGACCTTAAACTTCAAATTTTATCAAATATTATATACCTACATATAAAAGAGAATTTTACGAAATATTCAAAGTCCAATATTAGTGAGCACCGCGAAGTGAAGATAAATTTCAGTTTTCGTGAAAAATGCCGTTTTCTCGTCATTTTTTGGTCTTTTTTTCTATCGCATTGAGTCAATTTATGAGAAATTCAAAAAAATAACCTATATTGGTAACTACTTTCTAACCGGAAACATATGCCATTTGTAAAAATTGGAATAATTAACAAAAATTTTGTAAATTTCGGATGGAAAAAGTGTCTTCAAACATAAAAAAAAAAGAAAAGAAAAAAAGACACACATCATTGTAATAAAACCAATACATTTTTCGCTTTACTCAAAATCTAAAATAAGATTTTTTGCACAAGTTATATTTTTCTTTGCATTTCCTATATAACTATAATATTTTTATTTTCTTATATACAATTCTTTCTTTTCTTTCCCCCATAAAAATGACAATTACTATAAAAATAATAATATTACATTGATTTATTTTATTTTTTATTCGTATATAATTGATGTATATTTTTATTAATATATCAAAATCAAATGTATTAATTCAACCTGGGTCGTGATGACGTGAAACAAAATAGGTGTAACAATTGAAATTGATTAAAAAGTAATAAATGTATCAGATAAAAGACCGCTTACTGTTACGCAATGATAAATTAATATTCCGATTTCGTGATGATATTTGACGTTTAAATGTTTAATACTGTAATGATAGTACTGTTTGATGATATAATATTTTATTATTCAAGTTTAATTTTTAAAGTACAATTTACGAAGTAATTAAAAATTAAATTAAAAAAGTATAAAGTAGGATACACAGAAGACTTCATAATGAATTCGAATCTGTTTTGAAAACTAATTTGTGATCATTGAATTGCAGAGCGTAATGATGGAACTCTATAAGGTGTTTTGAGTGAAAAAAAAAATCTAGAGACTGAGGCCTCTTAAGATAGAATGAAAATAATATTTATGAAAAAGGTTTTGTATTTCATTTTTATTAAAAAAATTAGTATTTGCAAAATAATCTATAATATGTATAAGGTTAAAATACCTAATTATTTACAATAAGAAAAAAACAAATTCTTTAATATTTATGTTTTAATAGGAAGCCTAAAAAAAAAAAATAATACGTATAAGTTAATATACAAATTATATTATTAACAATAAAAAATTAATTATTAATAATATAATTAATAATTATTTGTATTTCTATTGATATACATTATAATAAATCTTATGCCGTGTTCCCACGACTTGTGTATTTAACGAAAATTTTCTATTTTTGGTCTTTACATTTCTTTTAATTTCTTTAACTCGTGTTGTTAAGGAATAGCAAATAAATAATATCGATTACTTCATTCCCATTACATAACGAGTATTAACGGCAAGAAAGACCACCTGATATGAGTTATAAATTTTACGTTTCATATTATTATGTACCTAGTTATATATTAATATTAATTATTACTTAATACTTATTATGTATATCTAAATATCTTATAGTATTTCATTTTCTCTGAAAAATATATAACTTATAAAACTTATAAATAAAACAATTTAAACAATACGGTTGAAATATTTGACGTCAAAATCATTTTATTATTAGTTTTATGTATAATTAAACAAATGTTTAGTTTAAAAATCAATCCTAACCCTAAAAAAGAGTGTCAGGAAATTTTAGTTTTCTCGGGGCTCAACAAAGCTACGAATACAGCCTTGACCCCGTCCCCACGTCATGACGCCGATATAATATTATATTATATTATAATATTACTATTACTGATTAGTATACTGAAATATAATAATATATACATGTTTTTTCAGGGCCCCCCCCCCCAGAAAATGTTGAAAATCAGCCACTGAGTGTACTTATATAAATTATGATGGAATGCATGAAATACTAACATTTATTATGAGTACAGATAATTTTATTCTTACCCGAAATCATTTTCTTAATTAAATTTTGAAGTACCTATCCAGTATGATTATTTTACGATAAGTAATAAAATTTAAACTACTTTAGTGACTTGACCATTAAACCATAAAATATTAATAGTGACTATATATATAGATATATTATTTTAATGGCCTAAAAATATGAAAAGTACCTTTAATATCTGTTAATTTATAAATAATCTTTTTTAAAAAAAATGCAATTAATTTTTACATATAAAATTCATACAGACTAATTTTAATTATGTAGTAAAAATTTGGTTTATATTATGAAAGTGAAAAATTGTATTAATATTATGTTAATTACAATTTTTGTTGACAATCCCTAATTAATTATATTTAAAAATTTATAAAAATAATTATTCATTTGTTGTCAAAATTTAGTGAAGCCCTTTTATAGATGTCTTTTTTTATCTGTTAATTATAAATAAATTACTCTTATTGTGTTTTATATAAATTCTAATTTTTCAAAAAATTTAATTTTTTATTATATAAGTTGACAATAATGTTTAGTAAAACTATTAAATTATTATATGAACATATCAAATATCATTAATACGAATATATCAATTTTCAGCACTTTTATATGAGTATAAGTTATGGCATTTATATTTTTATCATTATAAGAAATAATATAGTTGATAGAAATCAATACTTTCATGTTTATCTAATGTACTCGTATATAATTATATATGAATTATTATTTAATTGCTACACAGAGTAGTTAAGTAGGTATTCTAAATAAAATATATACTTGCTAGGTACCTATATTTTCAAACTATTTAAATTTTAGGTTTTGAATAACTTAAATTCTTATTAACTTTATATATAATAAAATGATATAAATGAGTATTTAAAAAAAAAAAAAAAAAAAAAAATGTATTCGTGTATATTGATTATTATACCTACAAGATTTTTGAAAATGGATTGCAAATTTAATTATTTTTATATACATTATTAATTTAATAACATATTCTGGTTTATTTTATTGAATATTTTATAGTTTTTTTCAAAATTTGGGAATGAAATTATAATAAGTTTAATAAAGTAATATATACTTTACAATAATATTAATTTTAATTGTTATTTATATACAGTTCACTCTATGAGGTACCACTAATTATTTTAGTTGAATTATCTTATATTGGAATAGAAATTTGTTCAGACATCAGAAGCCTGAAGATTTTAATTCTTTCGGAATGCGATTATACAATAAAACTTTAAAAAATTTAAATTGTAATACAGCTATTTCACATTCACAAGATTAGAATAGATATAATTTTGTTAAGTAGGTGACTTTGATAATTAAATTCATTTACTATATCAAAAATAAACTTACTTATAGTTATCATAACTTTGAATAAAAGCAATGAAGTAATGTAACAATGTATCTTGAAATTTAAATAACACGAAAAAATTTATATTGTTATAAACTTAAAACTAATCTAATTTTTTAGGTAAAAAAATAGTTAAAATATTGAAGTCGCTTTAGAAAATATGTTCGATTTTAGTAAATAAAATATGATGTGTTATTTTAAATATATAAAAAAAAAAAAAAAAAATAGAGGTTTTAATAAGCGTGTATACACCAAAACGTCTAAAATTATTACTAATATAAAAAAATTCCCCCTCGATATAAGATTCTAAGGTTATCCAGCTGAAATATTTGGATTATTGAAATTAAGGCAATTGGTTTTTATTTAAATTTAACATAGCTGTAAGTCATTAATATCGATGTTTCTTAAATACATATATTCAATTCTCTCATAAAAAAATAATAGTTATTGCCATTTAAAAAATGCAAGTTTTATTGCGCATACGCATACCGAGAGAGTTTAAATTTTGAAAATTAGTGTAAAAAGTGTATGCATTGGTATTTTTCGAACATCATGAAAAAATTTCCATTTCAATATAAGATATAAATCTGTCTGAAATATTTAGTGGTACTTTTTAGCATGAACCTCATAATTCTCATATTTTATTCGTTTATAATAAATGTTTTATAAAATTAATAATTAAATTAATTCTATATATTTGAAATTATTGTACTGTTAATTGTACTCGTATTTTAAAAGAGTACCTATCTAATAGTAACTTAATAGCTACTTATCACATTATTATTTAGAAAAGTAAAATTATTTAAATAAATAATTGATATATTCGTTTTATAAATTACATTTTGTCCTTTCTGGCTGTGTTGTAAACTTATAACATCGTTATAATCGTATATATCGTTTGGTTATCAAATTTGAGATATTTTCTACTTTAGTGATTAAAATTGTAATGTAATCATTTAAGTTTAATTTTAAATTCTACCAATTATTATAAGTGGTCGTTTCATAATAATAAAATAATAACATAAGGAGAGGGGCAAACACCCACTACACCCCCGTATACCGTTTTATTGTGTATTCAACCGCCAACGTTCACAATGGCACATTCGTCAATCACAACCTTCAGTATATCGCTTAGACTTATGGCCATCGGACGTTTCGGAGTTCATAAATATTATACTCGTATATGGTAAACGTGTTTAATTTTTTCGTCCTAACCTAACAGTCATTTTTTATACGTTTGTATTTTTCACCTTCGATTCTGAACCATATTGATTTTAAATTATAAAAGAAATAAGGCAGATATATATTATTGTCTGGTGTAATATTGGTGTAAATCATATACGGTAAATTTGTATTTTTTGTGATATTATTTTGAAATATAGATTACTTATGACTTTATGAGTTATAACTGAATTTAAAATTTAGTAAAACATGTAGGTATTCGATTTTTGCTTATCAACTAAACTAATTTATCAATTTAATTGTAATTTATACCATTCGGAACTATACTCGTATAGTAATAATGAAGAAATTTAAAAAAATAATTTAAATAATTATCTTATATTCTAATTTTATTAATTTTCAGAAATTATAATTATAAATAATATATTTTCGTTATCTAATATGTATAATAACACATATATTATTTTCATGTGTAAATACAGTCAAGTGTGTACTAAAAATACATCTGAATTAGGTTGATTGAAAATACTGCAAGTTTCTTATCTGAATATGTTAATAATGTGATACCTATACACTATAAGGTAAATACGTGATATTAAATAATTTACAGTATTAATATTTAAAGTATATTATTAAATATTTAATTTGTGAATAATTTAATATTGATTTTGTTAACACTAAAATTCTTAAATTATTTGATTTTAATATTTTACACGAAGAAAAATAATATACGGTATCATTTAATTTTACGTTTTCTATTTAAAATTGTCTTGTTCGTTGCTTTTAGTATAGACAAATTTTAATTCTGTAATGTTATAGTGAAATTTTGGAAATTCAATTTACATTAATATTATATGCATCGATAATATACAGTTTAAATACCTAATATATTCAATATAATATGTTTTAGTATAAAATTAAATAAGATATTGAGAAAAATATTAAGATATTGAAATACATGGTTAATATTTATCATTTATTATGAACAAATTTTATTTTAATTTGAATTGTAAAATAAATATATATTCTATATCTATTATAATTTATATGAAGCATTCGAAATAAGATAAAGAAGGTTTTAATACGTGTATACACTTAAATGTTACGATGTGATTTCAGTGGTTCTAAAATTGTTATTTATATTTATTTTTATATCGAAAATATTAATTATTTTTTCAATGTCCGTAGATCAATACTATATGTTAATTAATAATCAATAATCATATAATATTAGTGTCAAAGGAAATATTTATAACTTATAATAATATTAAAAACAATAAATCATGCTTTGTATTTTATACGCATGAATCATTTACTCGTATTTATAATAAAGTATGCTGTGAAGGTACCACCTACACACTTGTTATCTCTTTAGTTTTTATGCTATTCTAAAATAAACCATATTGTTGTACCTGTAATGCTTATAATATTGTGGTTTTTAAGTTTTATCTATAGTTTAATAACATGATGCCAATTAATTACATAATTAGTAGATATATTTTAATTTCTTTATGAAGTAATGCGAATGAAAAACATGTCGTTACTGTGATGAAATCGTTATTAAAGTATATTTCAAAATGTAGGTATTATGTTACCTCTCGGATAATTCTAAAGTTGAACTATCATTACACAGTTCATTTATAATTTCATTATATCATTTAAGATAAAATGTAAATAATTGAATTTTTAATTGTTTTCCATAAACTTTGTGACTCACGGAGTCACGGCATTTAATAAATTCACTATTTCGATAATCATACGTCGACGTCGACGTGAAATGATTTTGAAGAGTATTCAGTTACTTTTAAAGTTTGATTTCAGTAGATTCTTTGAAATCGTATAACGTCTTTTTTATTGTTTCGTTAAAATAATTGTTCATTACATTACAAATCGTAAATAGTTATGTTTAAATAATAATGTGAATGTGAAACTATAATATATTGTATAGGTAATTCAACTTACTATTAACTACTTTTTCGATAAACGTAGGTAGGTACTAATGTGCATACATAAAAACTACAACAATATTTCGTGTACCAACAACATTTACATATGCGGGAAAATTCTGGTGTACGGATAATGTTTTTTATAATATTAGATATAATAATGGAGTTTAAACAGGTGTTATTTGAGTTTATTTCGAAGTCATCAAAATAGAATGAATATTTAAAAAAAAAAAAACTATGTTTTCGTATTCCCATTAATGATAAAATTTCAAAGTATAATTTATCAATCATATGATTAGCCTGTTTAGTTTTAATTGTCTTTAATATAATATATTGTATTAATATATAATATTATATATTGTTTATTAGGTGTAATCATAATTTATGAGTAATAACGTGGGTTTAATTAATTTAAAAATTAAAAAAAAATCTGTGATTTTTATAATGCGAACAATATATGATTTTTATATTAAATAGAGCTATTTTTCATTATCAAAAGAAAGTTTAAATTAAAGTATTTTGATGTACAACATCAAGTAACATGTTTGAATATTTATTCTTTGATACGCGTTTTAATAAGAAGAAACATTAAAATTACATAATTATCCTTAATTTGTATTTTACGAGTATATGCATATTATCAATTATTAAAATTTAATCGAATTAATTTATAATAATACACATTTATCTGGTTTTATATACTATATTGGATAATTCGATTTATCATATTCTATTTGTCATTAATTTTATTAATTAAATCAATATGATAAAGTATATAGGCGTTATTATTAAGGTCTACAATATGCGATTAGATTTTATATCAAACTCAGAATGAATAAATATATAATTCACGTATAATACAATTATTGATTAATGATTTAAAGTAACAGCGTCTTAAATTATTTATTACTTTTATTTTATTTTTATTTTTTATTTTTATTTTTTGAGTATTTTAGTTCGACCTGTCTGTCTAAAGTTTTAAATAACAATTTATAAAGTACCTACATAGTTACAGGGTATTATATATATTGACAGCATGTGATTACATACATAAAACATAATATAATGAACGACAATATCCTGTTATAAAAATGATTGTTCATTAACGGAGATTTTTACGACTCATTATTATTATGTATATTATGTGTAAATCTATATTACCTAGTCTGTAACCTACTCTAATCAATATATTATTATAATAGGCTATAAAACTTCGAGGCGATTTTATTAATTTTCATAACATTTAAATAATTAATTATTTTATTTAACGGTATCGGGTTTTTGCATTGTTTTATATCATATCCATATAGAAAAGTATAGTCCTATTGTTATAATTATGATTTTTAATAATATAGTATACCTAAAATATGCTTATTTCTGAACATAGAAAAAATATATAATGTTGTGCATCTAGGTATATGTGCATAAACCGTATAAGATGTTGATTGCTTCGTCTTCCTAGCTTGTCTTCCTAAATGCTCTTACCGTTACCTCAGTGTGCAAAATATTAAAATCCATGTCAAAAAAAAGGAATTCAAAAGCTTCACAAACCACTATCCAAAATATAGGTAAGAAAATTCTTGTCATTTATATTTGTATAGTCGTGTATAATATTATGTACATATACATTTATCATTTTATTTGTATATTGAATGTGCTTATACTTTTTGCTATTTAATTCGCAGTTTTGTCTTTTATACAGTGCTGCAGCTCTTCATATTCGGTTATATTAATATTTCTGCAATTATTAACAATGGTGTCTAATTTTATAAATTATTTAATTTATAATTTATTCTGAACTATACGTGAAACGTAAATACTAATTTCATTGTAAAGCTATAATACAACGTACATACAATTAATTAATAATACATAATGTACAATACACGTCATATAAAGACATACAAATGAACGAAATTATCTTTTACTCGTACTTAGAACATCTTCATCTACAGAATTTTGTTTTAATTACATACTGTTAAATTTGTACAGTAACAACTGTAAAAACTAAAAACTAGTATACCTTTTTATTTTGTAATAAAAAAAAAATCGATTGAATATAATGGAGTATTATATGGATTGACTCTGATTGAGTATTGTAGTAAAACAATGAATTATTGTTTTTCGAATATACTTTTTTGGTCTTATAAGAATGTATAATGTATATAAATCATAAAATTAACATTGGACAATTAAAATTAATACAATTTTGAATTAATATACTTACCTATATTATATAAAGTTGTTTAATAAAATTATCCAATATACATATATATTAATTAATTGTATATAATACTTATGTATCAGTATTATACCTACTGGGCTACTAATATAATAATAAAAATAATATATATATTACGTATATATCATATCTCATATTAATATATTATATCCCGTGATTCACCAAACATTCCTACAATAACTTTAATCCTAAAATATACACATTTTAAAATTTATTTTTAAAAATTTTAAGATTATTTTATATTTGTAATTTTGAATACTTGAATTTTTATGTCACATAAAGTTAATTTAGCTTCTATATGAACTTTTTATTTAAAAAAATTAACAAGGTACATTCCTTTTTTTCAAAATTATTAATCTGGACTTTATGTACAATATCAAAATTTTAGTGAATAATTCTAATTATAAATTATATAAAAATATCTCTTTTTAAATAAGTTGACACTAATAAACTAATACAAATTTGATACAAATTTTAAATTAGTAATATTTAATTTAAATACTTATATTGAAATAATTTTTTTAACTTTTAAATCATTTTTAAATAAATACTGTGTGTGTTTTATTTAATCCCAATGTCAGATTACAGTTTGAAAAATATTACTTTCTAATAATTATGACATTAAAAAAAAGATAGTTTTCGGAGTATTATTCTCAATAGAAATTTTCTTCGTTATAAGGAAAAGTAGTTTAGTAGTTTAGTTACTCGTACTATATATATATATATATATAATTTTATTTCAAAAACAAAAATATACGATAAATAATTTATATTAAATGCACAATTAAAAAAAAAAATTGATTAGTATTTGTTTGACGAATTATACTTTGTATTATACTAATAATTAGTACATTGTAATATTTATAAATATACAGTAGTGGATTTTCTATTTACACTAAAAATAAAAACACATACACACAGGGCCGGATCTTAACTTTTTAACACCCGGGGAAAATTAAAAATATACGCCCTTTTCAGGAAATTTCAGGGAAATTACCAGAATTAGTATTATTTTTTTTTATGAAAAATCAAGCACACTCACATAGTAGTGTGAGCACCAACCATTTATAAAGCCGTTTGCAATATACTGGACCAATAAATTATTTATCACAAATTATTTGAACAATTTTAGCTTGAAACCAAAAAAAATTAATTTTTATATAATCAAGTAATATTTTTAAAAGAACTTCTTAATGGTGTATTTAAAGCTAAAATCTATGGCTAATATTTCTAAGTTTCAGGTATAGAAAAAATAATATTGGTAATAATAACATTTATGACTTTTGTTTCAAAGTGCATTTTAAAAATTAAATTTTTAAAATTTAAAACCTTTAAAATACGCCCACGAAAATTATACGCCCGGGGATAAATCCCTGACTTCCCCCCCCCTAGATCCGGCCCTGCATACACACATGTATTAATGCACATTTTCGAAAATTTCATGATATATGTATAATATAATACATCGATGTTTATAAAACTGTAAATAGTAAAATATCGGATATGTCCTAACTCCCAAGTAATTTTTAACCGGTTAGGTTAGAAAATTATTTCTATTCCTTAAATTATCATATATTTTAATAATATTAATAATTAATATAGATACTTATAACTTTAACTTTCCAAATATATTTAGTGAAACGATAGAATTTAATTAGGTAATACATAAAATTTTCATTTTTTTTATATATATATATATATATAAAGTTTAAGTGAACACTATTTATCTGCATGTTTTGATTTATTTTTTGTTGTTTACAAAAATTATAAATAAACGCGTAAAAAGATATTTTTAAATGGTTTATAATTTTTTCAATTTATTAATGCTTAACTTAAACTGTCTACCTTCCAAACACAAAAAAGTTGTCCTTAGTGATTGATTTTTGATACAATGTCGACAGTATCGCCCACTAAATTGTGGCCGTCAGCGGTTATGAGTTGATGTATCGTTCACGCATTGAACGATATACCAACTACTTTCGGATTATTTGAACAACAATTTGTTTCTTCTTCCACTTATTATTACACTAAACTTTATTAAATATAACGAGCAGTATAATTAAGAATCCATCATAAAGTCAAATTATGGATTATTGTAACATATGAAATTCGAATTAGGTACCTAACCTTATAGTTTATCGTATTTATATTGTATACTCTAAGAGTTTAATATATGACTATATATTATTTAATCGTTATTATTTTTAAGTCTTTTAATTTGTAATATTGTTGCAGACCAGTATGGGTGCGAAGATGATGGATTACCGGATTCTATCGATTGCCTGGGCACCAGAGACAATAGAAC
Source organism: Tetraneura akinire (assembly GCA_021307375.1). Taxonomy (NCBI): domain Eukaryota; kingdom Metazoa; phylum Arthropoda; class Insecta; order Hemiptera; family Aphididae; genus Tetraneura; species Tetraneura akinire. The sequence goes on from JAIUCT010000024.1 coordinate 5,297,670, forward strand.
AATATGCCTTAACCACGCACAGCGGTATAAGAATTGCTCGAATTGTATATCTACCGCCAAATACAGTATACTGTCATTCATGCCAATTTTTCTGTTCGAACAATTCCGGCGATATTCAAACTGTTTTTTCCTGCTCATAGCCCTGTTGCAGGTCAGTCAAATTAAATAAGTAATAAATAATAATGCATATTGCTTTGAAAATACGAGTATAATTATTATAACCAAAAAGAAAAGAGAGATATTATATAATATGTTATATGTAGGTTTATTATAATACATAATAAAATAACTAAGTATAACTATCTATTACTAGGTATAATTAATATAAATATAAACAATAAATTAAAAGAATATTTTTTATCATAAAATGCGTATAACAATTTATAAAAGTTAATGTTAGTCGTGGTCTATTCTTATAATATCAATTAGAACATAATACCGAGTTTTAGGGTGCTTTCAGACTTCATTTACCATTGACATTTTCTTTTTAATTCATTCGTTTCTATGAAAGGTCGAGTTCATTGTAATATATATATATATATATATATATATGTATGTATTTATTTATATTTATATATAATAATAATCTATGATACCCCGACACCCGTATGTTGGATTAAAATGATTAAAATCAAAGAATAATCATAATAAAAATGTAGGTACGAGTATATTATGTGAGATACAACTTATGATAATACTCATCATATAATAATTATTATTAGTTGTGCCGCGAGGAGTTTCGCCTTAAATCTTTTCCTTCGTCAGGATATATTAATTTTAGAATGAATTATCTAATAAAGTAGGTATTAATTATTTTATTATTTACGTATACCTACTATAAAATAATAATTCTGAAAAGTATTACCTATATAATATATTATTTTTTATTTCCAATAAATATTATCGTATTTCAGGTAAATATTTCAAATAAACACAAATAATACCTACCTAATTTTTTTATACGTTTCATCTTTTAATATATTAAAATACCTATGTTTTATTCGTTTAAAAAATATAATAATGAACTTTTTTTATAGGTATTTGAGAGGAAATATAATATAGAATACCTATATTGGAATATTTAATAATAAAGCGGTTAACGAAAAACAATTTTAAAATCACTTTAGATCATACAAAATTTAAATATTCATTCAATACGTATGAAATTATTAATATGATTTATAAACTGTATTCAATATTCATTACAACGAAATTTTGATTTGATAAATCTAAATAAAAAGGGTGTGGATGTACGCACGCGTGTTATATTTACGATGGGCGTCGTCGTTAGGGTTTATGTCACTGACGCCACGATCGCCTTTAAACAAACAATACACAAGAAAAAAAAATATACCAACGTTCCCAAGTGTATTTGACGTGTAATTTGCTAAAAGTTTATTATGTGCACTCGTTGATATTAACTGACCTTCCTGTCGAAGCCATTACGTTAAAATGTTAATGGCTTCGTGACCTTTGCATTGTGGTTTTGATTTATTGACGATGTCGAGGACCGTTAAATTATATTTCAGTAGGATAGTAGGAATATTGCTCTTGTATTTTATGTAAAATATGTTTGAACGTGATGATAAAAACTGATATTTTTAATTTGACTACCTATCTGATTTTTTTGTAATAAATTTGTTTCATACCATTTTAGTTAACATGATTCACATGACACATGGTTGATGAGCTAACTAAAAATGTTTTTTCTTTTTCATTATTAAATATAAACGATATCAGTTGATTGATTTATTTTAATTCTAATTCCAACTAAACAATTATTAATAACTCAATGAAAATATGAAGTTTTTTTCCGAGTAACTTATTTAATAATATTCTTAATACTTTAATATTATTTAGTATTTATCTTAGTACTATTTATTTATTTACCAACATAGGTTAGGGTTAGGTTAATATTAATTCACTTGCTTTTTACATTGAACGTACTAGTGTATGGTGTTCAGTACATTTATCGAAATAATATCTGTATCCGTAATAACTAATACCTATTTGATAAGAATTATTATGGTTTGGCATTATAATCACAAATCACTTTATTAATTTGTATATGTTTAATCTCATTTATGATTTACCTACATCAATAATATTATTATAGAGCCTAATATAACTTTAAAACAGTAAAAACAAAAAACTTATAATATGAACCCGGACGATCGGACCCAATTAATGCATCATACTCGTATTTTATATAACCGGACCCAATTCGTACACAATTAAAAACGGAAATTGTTTTCGGCACTACTCGGATACAGTCGTTTTAAGTTATAACATATAATCATATAAAATTATTTTAAGTAGAAATTATTCAAATACTTATAAATTATAACACTATGTAAATAAGTTCAACTCATATGAACTTTATGTAAATAGATAATTAATGATAGGTAGTTTATTACAAATTAAGATGGATTATCACGTATATTTCGTCAACACAGCAGTTACTAACTTATATTTTAGAGAATAAAACATTCAACATGAGAAAATTTGTTTTAAAATATTGTCTATATAATAATTTTTGTAATTGGATAGGTATATAAATATATTATTAATGTCTTGCCGACGAAAATTATTACTTATTATTAGTATTATAATATAAAAGTAAATTATTTAATATAATATATAATTGCATAGGTACACAAATAACTTTAAAAAGGAAAATAAAGAGTTAAGTCATTAAAAATTCCTTGATATTATGTAAGTTTATATATCTCCAATTCAGGTATGAATAACAAAAATTTACTATAATTAATTATAATTAAATTAAGTATTTAAATGAAAATCATCAGGTGGCGAAATAAAAGTATTTCTAGTTAAATTGACAATTGTAAAAAAGTACTAGAAATAATTTAATAATATGCTAATATTAGTAAATATATATATATATATATACTCGTATATATATATATATATATATATATATATATATATATATATAATGATACCTACCTATGTATAATAGTTTTTATACATTTATCATTAAAGAAGCAATGAACATTCACTTGGTTTCAGTCTCTTATAGTCTATACATCTACACATAATAAAGAATATTGTAGTCTGTAGATACACCCACTCGGTAATAAATTTATAAAATGCATAAATTAAACTTAATTAAAAATTCTTTGTTTTTTTAAAAAAAAATAAAAAATGTTACATTTTATAATATTTATATATATAATACTTACGTTTATTACACATAAATACGTGTAAAATATATAACTTTAAAAAGTAAGAAAAACGTTTACACAATTGACAAGTTATACTTATACAATATATTGTGTTACAAAAATAACATACTCCTATTTTAAATCTAATATAATTATTTTTACATTTATAAATAACTTTTTTTTTCTATATATATAGCAAATTCCGGAAGTGTCTCCTACTGGTAGATTTACAACACTAGTACCACTATGTTTCATACTTTTAGTTTCCGCAGTTAAAGAAATTATTGAAGATTTTGTAAGTGATAAGATTTTATAATTTATAAATTGATTTGAAAGTGTTTAATTTTATCATAGTATAATTTTTATTATCAACTTATTTTCTTCTTTTGGTATATATTTTTAGAAAAGGCACCAAGCAGATCGTGAAATCAATCATCGAAAAGTAGAAGTCCTAATAAACGGGGTTTGGACGCCGCAACGATGGGACCTTATAAATGTTGGTGACATTGTTAGAGTGAAAAACAATACGTTCTTCCCAGCTGATCTATTAATACTTTCTTCCAGGTATATATTATTATATAATAAACATAGTTAATTTTATTTAGCTATAAATGAGAAAAATAAAATACAATTATTTTAATTTTATTATTTAATAAATAAATAAATAAATGTATCATTATAAAGTTTATTATATTGTATATTATAATATAACACAGATTTATTAAAAAAAAACTTAATGTTTTATTAAATAATAGACAAAAATTGTTTTCATTATTATTTGCGAAACAATGATGTGCCTTACTTTATTTTTTATGTTTAAAGTTATGAAAAAAGATTTGTAGCAGTAAATGTCTTTTGTCATGTCGTAATCACTGTCGTAATTATCACGAATTTGTTTTCAATAAATAATTTAATGTACTTAGTTAAACTAGCGCTTCACTACAGATGGCTGCAAGAATGTGATAAGGGTGCACATGGAGTTGCAGCTGCATAATATGCATATTATGACCACAGGGCTGCACTTGTCTATATCTCCCATGTAATATTATGATTCGCATTTCGTTTTCGCTTATTATTTGCCCAAATATACTATTAAATAATCCATGAAATAAAGGACTAAAATTATTAGTTTCAAAAGAAATTGATTTATTTACCGAGTTCTCACTAGTTACTACAGTTAATTATGCTAGTTAGTATTTTCACTAGATATTGTAGATTTGTTAACATATATTATATACCTACATAAATAAATATATAATAAATGGTGAATATTGCTATAGTATGTATTTTTTTTTGCAATTATATATTTGTACATTGTACTATTTAACTATAGGTATAATTGTACAGGTATTATTATTTAATAAAAACGTACCTATACCGTTCATAATTTTTTTTTTTACTTAATTACTAGGTATATTAAAAAAAAAATACACATTTCAATATTACAATAATGTTTAATAAAATTGACAATAAAATTTGCATATTTTTGAAAATTTTATTGAAACTATTCCTTATTACTATACCTTAAAGCCTTAAACCTTACTTTTTAAAATATCTTACTTTCTATCTAGGAGCTGCAGCCACACTGCGAAATGCGCACTCACTCTTATGACATTCTCGCAGCCAAGCGCTTGTCTTAGTAATTAATACTTTCTTTTTCGGCCATTTTTTTTAAGTTCCAATAGTTTTTTTTTATAAAATTAAATAAACTATTTAAAATTTATTGAGTATTCACATAAATATTTTTACATACGTGATACAATTTTGGAACAATTACTTTGATTTTTATTGAATGTGTCAAAATTTTAATCACTTATTTATAATCAGTTTTATAACTTTCTTTTCATATCCCATAATTTTACAAATTGTATTTATATTATCACAATTAAATATAAATGTATAGTTTTTTTTATATAATTAACACATTTATTTAAATAGTAAAATTTAAAATAAATATATACTTATACAATATGGATTAAATAATTGCTTTTTAAAAAATTTTAAAATTAGTTTTATTTATTTAAAAATGAATTTATAATTATGTTATATTAGCTATAATATAATATTATAATATACATTTAGTTTCATTGTTTTTTTTTTCTATTTTTCAGTGAACCGCAGAGTATGTGTTACATAGAAACAATGAACTTGGATGGTGAAACAAATCTTAAAATACGACAAGGTCTTCCAGAAACATCACATTATGTTGATGCAAATGATCTCATACGTTTAAAAGGATCAATCGAGTGTGAGCTTCCAAATAGGCTAATTTATGATTTTGTGGGTAGTTTGAAATTGGTTGATAGAGTGTGAGTTAATTTATATATTTTATATTCAATGAAATTGTTAATTAATATTAATTAACCTTTGCTATAAATACCTTCGCTTTCTTTTAAATACACATAAATTTCACCGTTAGTAAAGTTCTTAATATCTTAGTCTTTTTAAAACGTAATACCCTTTTCTTATCCGCTTCCAGTCTTCACACTTTCTATTTCTGCTTGGTCCGTTCAGTTCTTGAATATGGTGTCGTAGTATGACCATCCTCCACATGATTACGCTCCAGTTTCCTCTTACCTTAATGTCCCTTCACTTACTTCTCGTCGTATTTATACTGATTTTGTTTTCATCTCATCATCTCTTCCCTCATTAATAATGCTCTTGATGCCTCTGACGTACTTTCATTCATCCCCTTCCGTGTTCCTACTCATACCAGAAACCATTCCCTATTTTCCATTCCCACCCACCACATTAACCAAGCATAGTTCTGGACCTCAATATTTATGTTTAATATATATATATATATGGATTTAAATTATGTATTTATGTTATTATGTGTAAAAATGCAATAAGGCGTATATTTATTAAATAAATAAATAATTATTAAACATTTTATTCTTTATTTTTAGTCCATTATCTCTGGGACCAAATCATCTATTGTTACGTGGTGCAATGTTGCGAAACACTCCATGGGTGTGCAGTGTAGTGATCTATACCGGTCATGAAACAAAGCTTATGATGAATCAAACTTCAGCTCCTCTTAAAAGATCAACAGTAGACAAAATAGTTAATACCCAGATTATAATGCTTTTTTTATTGTTGTGTTCCTTATGTTTAATAAGCGCAATTTGTAATATTATTTGGACTAAACAAAAAGGAAAACAAGACTGGTACTTAGAAATTGATGGTAAGTTAAATTATTTACGGAGGAAATGCAAAAGTAGTTCTCTCCGAGTCGTCGATTTAACATAAAAAAAATAAAGTTGGATGATTTAATTGCTCAGTTATGTTTTTATTTTATATTTATATATTATTTACTTTTCAGAAATCGCCACTTATAAATTTGCATTTAATTTGCTCACATTCTTTATATTGTTTAACAATTTAATTCCTATTTCATTACAAGTGACTGTTGAAGTTGTACGTTTTATGCAAGTGAGTATTACTGTTTTTTATTTATAATCACTTTAAATTGTTAATTATATATATGTTTCGTTTTTATTTAGGCATTGTTTATTAATAATGACATTGAAATGTATCATGAAGAAAGTAATACCCCTGCCATGGCACGAACTTCAAATTTAAATGAAGAACTGGGCATGGTAATTTTATCAATGTGATTAATTGGATCAATTTTATTGTTTTATTCTTTTTAAAGGTTAAATATATTTTTTCTGATAAGACTGGTACATTAACAAGAAATGTCATGGAGTTTAAACATTGCTCAATAGCTGGAGTACTCTACCTAGAAGGTTCTAAAGATACATTAATAAATGTATGTTAATATTTTTATTTTATTTTTTGAAAAAATATATATAATATTTTATTTTATTTTGGTGAGAGTCACTTGTAGAAATTTTATTAAATAAAAATACCCAATGTCTACAAAAAATTTGTTTTTATTTCAACAAATTTTTTGTAGACATTGGGTATTTTTATTTAATATTTTATTTTATGAATATTGAAAAATGAATTTACATTTTATTCAGAATTTAAATAATCATTCTACGTCTAGTTATATTTTGGAATTTTTAAGAATGATGTCTGTTTGTCATACAGTTATTCCAGAAAAAATTAAAGACTCAGATGAAATGTTATACCATGCATCATCTCCAGGTTTGTGAATACTAATTTATGTTATATTTTATTTAAATTTATAATACTTAATTATTTTTAGATGAGCAAGCATTGATAAAAGGTTCTTGTTATTTTGGATATGTATTTCATACTCGTACTCCAAAATCAGTTATTATATCAGCTCTAAACAATAATGAGGAGTACGAAGTATTGAGTGTAATAGAGTTTACCAGTACAAGAAAAAGAATGTCTGTTATTGTACGTACACCCGATAATAAAATTTACATTTATTGTAAAGTGAGTATAGAATAGTATCCAATAGAAAATGTAAATATCAATTATTTATTTTTATATAACTTCATATAACAGGGTGCAGACACAGTTATTTTTGAACGTCTGTCAAAAATAGGAGAACAATACAAAGATATAACATTGACCCATCTTGAAGAGTTTGCAAATTCTGGTTACCGTACATTATGTTTTGCTTATGCAGAGATTTCTGAAGATTTATTTACTACTTGGAATGAAGAATATATTAAAGCAACAAATGTTTTGACCAATCGTGATGTTGCTATTGACGAGGTGGCAAAACTAATTGAAGTTAATCTTACACTTCTAGGAGCAACCGCTGTTGAAGACAAATTACAAGATCAAGTCTGCATAACACAGTAAATGGTGTTGATGATTGGTAGTAATTATTTTGTTTTCATGTAGGTACCAGAAACCATTGCAGCTCTTTTAAAGGCAGATATTAGTGTTTGGGTACTAACTGGGGATAAACAAGAAACAGCCATTAATATCGGTTACTCAACAAATCTAATAACTCAAGGGACACCTTTAATTATACTTAATGAACCTACATTGGATGTAAATATATTAATTTACATAATATATTAGTCCATTATAATTAATTATTGGTTCAAATTTAAAGGAACTCAGAGAATCTTTACGGCGACATATGAATGAATTAGGACCAGAAGTAGGGAAATCTTGTAATTCTCATACATTAATCATTGATGGTCAGTCATTAAAACATGCTTTAACTCATGATTTGAAAATGGACTTTTTAGAACTATGTTTAAGTTGCAAGTCTGTTATATGTTGTCGTGTATCACCTATGCAAAAAGCTGAAGTATGTAACCAAACAATTTTTTTTCCTTTTTTTTTTAAAGCATATATTTTTTATAAAAGGTTGTAGAACTTGTCACGTCTAACACACATCAAGTGACATTAGCTATTGGTGATGGAGCAAATGATGTAGCTATGATTCAAAAAGCCCATGTTGGTGTTGGAATATCAGGTGTTGAAGGGTTACAGGCAGCCTGTGCATCTGATTATTCTATAGCTCAAGTAACATAGTTTATATTATTACCTACTTAATTTTATTTAAAAACTAATTTTAACGAATAATTGCAGTTTAAGTTTCTATTGAAATTGCTTTTTGTTCATGGTGCTTGGAATTACAATAGAATGTCAAAATTAATCTTATACAGTTTTTATAAAAATATATGTCTATATATCATAGAACTGTGGTTTGCAATTTATTCTGGATGGTCAGGTCAAATAATATTTGAAAGATGGACTATTGGTTTTTATAATGTTGTAAGCATCATAGATTAATTATTAATAAAAGGTATCACAGATTTGCAATTTATATACATATATATTTATATTTTTTTTCAGCTATTCACTGCTGCTCCGCCTTTAGTTATTGGTATATTTGATATTGTATGTACAGCTAATACAAGATTAAAGTTTCCCCAGCTCTATTCACAGACTTTACATACTTTCAATGTACGAATATTTTGGATATGGGTACTTAACGCTCTGTTTCACTCATTTTTGTTGTTTTGGATTTGCTTATTTGCCATGAAACATGAAGTTGTATGGTCCAATGGAAAAGAAGGCGGTTACTTGCTAATGGGAAATTTTATTTATACAGTAATAGAAATACTTGTGTTCCTAATATTTGAATAAGATTACATTATTTATTGTGTATTTATTTTTCAGTATGTTGTTATTGTTGTTTGTCTAAAAGCTGGTTTACACATACAGTCATGGTCTTATATTGTACACATAGCCATATGGGGTTCAATTGCTACATGGTTTGTGTTTATGGTCATCTATAGGTATGTTACATTATTTACTTACAATGCATATTTAAATTTAATTATTTACTGAACCATAAAAATAATGTACTTATAAACACTAAATTTTTATCCGTAATATTAATTAATATTATAAATTTTATTTTAGTCACATATGGCAGTTATTTCCTATCGGTGCAATATTTACTGGTATGGATATCATGATGATCACTTCACCAATGTTTTGGGTTTTATTATTTTTTTCTGTATTTGTTGTCATGGGAATTGATTTAACAATGTTATCGTTAGTATTAATTATTAATAATTCTCTGATTAATAAAATTGTATTATTTCTATTAAAATATTTAATTTCCCAGGTTAAGATCTACCACTCATAAAACCCTGGTACAAACATTAAGAGAAAATGAATTACGAAAATCTGACCCTAATGTTCTAGAAGTTGTCAATCCAAGACATAGGTTTGTGTAAATTGTTATGATACAACAAACAAAAAATGTGTTTATTGGAATAAGCTATTGTGTACAGTTTTTAATTAGATCAATAAATTTTTATACCGTCTTACAAGTGTCGTTATTACTGTTAGTATTATACTTTTAAGGAACATATTTTGTTATTTATTACACAATGGGTATTATATTGTGTTGAATTTGTATTTGTAAGCTGAAATATGTGATTATATTATTAAAGACCTCATAAAATCATAGATTATGTCATACCATAGAATTGGTTGTTTACAGCACATAATATGTGTAAATGATTTATTTCTTGTGTTAATGTTTTTTTAGTGTGGTCACGTATTTTAATATATGTGCACATTGTTTATTTATTGTTTTTAGAACAAACGAAAAAGCACATCTCCTTAAGAATGTAAAAAATGTTTTCAATTTCAAATCTCGATTACATTCGACTACAGAAGTTGAAATGAACCGTAAGTGACAATCTAACGGGCATAATGTTTTGACAAATATTTTTTTTTTCAGTTTCTGCACTCTTCCTTTTTATGTTCAGTCACTCTAATTTTAATTGATAGACCCGTGGTGTTTAGTTAATAATTATTATTTTTAGATGGTTTTGCTTTTTCACAAGACGAAGAAGGAGCCGTCAGCCAGTCAGATATGATTCGTGTGTACAATACATGTTCGCTAACTCCAGAAGACCTATAATTCTAGAAAACCCCTGTTAATATCATTTGTATAGCCATACAACTTTTATGTTTGTTTGGTACTTTTAGTTTTATAATCCATTAGATAATCACTTTTATTGTTGTTAATTTATTATTTCTAAAATTATTTATCATCATTAATAATATTGTTAGTACCATAACTGTTTTATGTTGCATTATGCATAATGTATTTATAATATTTAATAATCTCTCATTAGTTCTATAATAGTGTTAATATATAAAAGTAAATCTATCATTGGTAATTTGCACAGATTTGCTTAATGTTTTTATAACCAAAATATATTTTTATACCGAGTGTATTATTTGCACCGCTACTATAATAATTATTATCTTCACACAATATTCAGCCTTCTATATACAATAATGAAAACACTAACAAATAAGAAAATATCGAGTGTAAATGAAGACTATATAATTTCATATTATAGTATAATGTAGCTAAGTGCTAAGTAATAGAAAACTGGTAAAATGCTAATAGATCTGATCAACTGGTTTTCAAGAACAATATGAAATATTATCTTTTGCCTGCTATGATAATAAAGGGATTAATATTGGCACCAATTATGTACTACATCTGCTAATAAATTATTTTAGTAATTTATGAGTTGTTAATTAAATTAAATGAATTAATATACTAGTATATCAATGAATTTTCTTGATTACATTTTCATTGCTGTGTAGTAGAATTAATTATATGTGTAACATTGCAATATTAATTAATACTTATGTATTATATTTTTACTTTTATATCAATATGTGCATGTGTGTGTATAATTTAAAATTGCTATATTCATTTCATATTTTTAAAAACTGAACTTAATATATCATGAAGTGTTATATCAATTCAGTGAAACAAAATTTAAAAATAAATCTATCGACATATACTGTTCTTAATTCATTAATAATTGTATTCATTATGATCAGTGGTTACATTATAACAGATAAAATCTAATTTATTTAATTAAAATTAATCTTTAATGAAGTTATTATTAATTTTATAAAAAAAAAAAAAAAAAAAAAATTAATTTCACTACTTGAGATACACATGAGTACATATGAGTCCAGAGTCCAATGATGTTAACAAAATAAACAATATAAAATTAAATTATATACGTGGATTAGGTATGGATATGTTATATAATATTTAATTATATATTTTATACAATCCCTCTAAAATTTTACTAATGACAAGCCATTGTAAAACCTATGGACTAAGTTCACAGCATATTGTACATAAACTGTTATTTAAGTTTTAAAAATTTTAAAGGGTATTCCCTTATAATTTTTATTTCTTTACTTTTGCTTTTCAACTTTGTGTTGATGTATTGTGAAGTCAGTAAATTATGTATTTAAGATATTCATGTGATAGTATAATTATTAATATACATTAATTATATTAGAAAAACATTGTATTAAATTTTATATTAGAAATTTCTAGAAAATTTATTGGTTTAAAAAAAAAAATGTATTTATTAAATAATTAAGGTTTAATTACACAATTGAATAAGTATACATTCAACAGAAAATTGAATTTTGTTAGTAGGTATTTTATTTATTATTCAGTGATTTAAGTGGTAGTTAAAACTTAATAACAAAAATAATCAAAATTCGTGGAAACTACTTTTGGCCAACGCAAACTTAATGTTAACTGTACCTCATTATAACTCAAAAAATATCAAGTAAGTACACATAAATACTTGAAAACATTTTTTGAGTATTTGTTCTGATACTTTACATATGGAAATGTTTCAAGTTTAGCCAGTTTAGGTCCTCAATAATTTACCATATTTATTTTTTTATTATTTTTTTTTTTTTTTTTAACAAAGTAATATTTAATAATTTTCATAATTTATATAATTTAATATATTAGTGTTATGAATTCTATAAAATATCTATTTTGTTATATAATGTACAAAGTATAAATATTAAATACTATAGATTGGTCACAGCCCACAGTGATTGTTTATTGATGACATAAAATAAAACTTCTGATAAAATGTGATAAGTCATTCTAAATAATAATAATTGAATATTTTATTATAACTCCCAATATTATGATCGAGTGCAGTAAGGTAAAAACTAAAAGCATAATAAATGAACTCGTTGAAACATATATTTTAATTTTATTATGTTATTGATTTTCTGTGGATTGTGGAAAATATTAAAACAAAAATAAAATCTTACTCATTCAATAAACCAAATTATAATTTTAAATCATTCAGATATGAAGATAAATGATGATGTACACTGTACAGATTAATGAATATTATTTTGAATTTAAAAAAAATACATCAGTTGACACATGAAATAAAATCTAGGTAATTAATAATGGTTAGAAATTAATACATTTTTTTTTTATTCAAAAATCAATTAGATCTTATAAATGTTAATTGATAAAAATAAAATATTTTTGAATACCTACCTACACAATTTTATCTAAATAATCAAAATACAAAAATTATAAATTTATTATAATATAATATAATTTCAGTGTATCATTTATTTTACTTATTAAAATATAATTACTTAAAATAAATTTAATATATCAATATGACCCTAATTATTAATTTGGTAAAATAAAATCTTAAATAAATATAAGTAATACAAGCTAACAACTAACGAGTAAGTGGTAGGTAATGACTAATAATTATTACAATCAATGTCTTATAAAATATATAAATTATAATTTATTATTAAATTAGGTATAAAAAGACGAATTGATACTCCTGCCGCAGGGATACCGGATACCTATAGGTGTGCAAAGCAAACTGCAAATCATAGTGTTTAATTTTAATTAGAATTTGAATGCATTAATAAACCATTGCATTCGAAAAACGATTCTGAGCGAAGTTCAGTCAGATAATGTAGATATATTGATAAAAAAGTTGACATTTTTTTTATTAAATATTTAAAACTCAAAATAATATAGGTATAAAATAAATTCATATAACGACATCTCCCATCTCTTGGCATCCCGTATAATGTATAAAATATATTATAATATTAGTAGAATAGTAGCCTACCCAGTGCCGTAGCTAGAGGTTGGCGACATGGGCAACCGCCCAGGGCGCAGAAATGTTTAGGGCGCAAAAATTCACCCTCAATTATATTTCATATTGCTAGAAAATTACTTATTTGTTTTTTGAATTATATGTGTAGTCGTTGCAGATAGATTTTCATGGCGGCAACGATGTGTCACTGTTAGCAGTGTTAGTCGTAGTTATTTATTTTTATAAATTTATATTAATCAACCTGACGCACCGTGCTGGGTGTCCAAAACCGGAAATGTACACCGTTTTGTATTGTGCATTTATACCATAATATGTATCACCGTCTAATAATATAATTACTATAATATAGGTATTTGTATTATAGATATTATGACAAGGAGTACAAAGTTCAATCACCGATATTATCATTTCACGTTACTCAATTTATTTTTAAATTTTAGATTCTGATTTCTGAGCGAAGCGAAGAATGTATTGGTTTTACAATGATGTATGATTTTTTTTTTTTTTTTTTATGTCTGTAAACAAAATTACGACCCGAAATAATGCTCCGATTTTCACGAATAGGGTATGTTTTCGGTAGCAAAGTGGATGTAGTTGGTACTTTATTTAGGTCATTTTTCGAATTTCTCAAAATTGACCCTAAGCGGTAAAAAAAACGACGAAAAAATGACGAAAAAACGGCATTTTTCGCGAAAAATGAAATTTCGACGAATTCAATTTCTATATTTCTCGATAATTCGGGTAATTTTTAAGATAGAGACTTAAAAATTTTTTTGAGTGTTCACATAGCTATTATATATATGTGGTAAAATTTTAGAACCGTTACGTTCATTTTTCTACAAAATATTGGACATTGAATATTTCGTAAAATTCTCGTTTTTACGTATGTAATGTTTGATAAAATTGGCAATTTTTGTTATTAGGGTCTGCAAATTTTACTAAAATATACTTACAACCCCCCTCGAAATTTTTTTTATTTATTCAATTCGAAATTACAATATATATATAAGATAAAATTAGTATTATTAACTATAAGTAAACATTTTATATTGTTTATTTTATATATAATATATTACCTATAGATACGGTTATACGTTAAAAATTAAAATTGATGATTGTAAAAATTATGTTGAATTTATTTATGATATTATATTACCTATGGTAGTTGTGCTTAAACTTGTAAAGTCGTAATACGTATTAATTAATCTATATACGTATAAAATAAAATTGATATTCATTATGTACTATTATTATAAGTCGTAAAGTAATAGCTAGGTAGTAAAAATTATTTTGGGGAAGATAGAAATGCAGATCTCATATCGCCAATGAACTTTTAGGCTGTAATTAGCGATTATAAAAAAGGCGCAAAATTAATTTATTTCGCCAAGGGCGCAATGAAGACTAGCTACGGCACTGAGCCTACCTAACCGTGGGCCATCTGTCTATTCTATAATCAATGATATAATACGTATTTAATAGCCGTTGCCCGTGTAGTTGAAATAATACACATTTTAAACATACATTTTTATTTATATAATATTTCTTTCTAAAAAAAATTGTCTACCTCCTTAATCACAAACTCAATCTTCGCCACTGTACCTAATAAACTAATAAATGATATACATTTTAGGTAAACATTGACAATGTTTAAATCATATACCTACACAGGGCCGTCCCTAGGGCATGGCGAGCGGGGCCCTTGCCCCGGGCCCCGCGCTTTTCCGTGGTTAAACAGGCCCCGCATTTATACCTATAAAGGTTACATATATATATAAATATAGGCCTCGCAAAAAATGTTTGCCCCGGGCCCCGCAAACTGAAGGGACGACTCTGTACCTACATACCTAATATTAAGGGGGGTGTATTTCCAATTTAGTACCTATCCTATTATGATGATGAATTAATGACCACAATCAATTAAATACCTACATCTCTCCTCACAATCTCACGTAGTCGTGTATTTAACGAGTATAAGAACGTAAATAGACGTCTTTCTCTAAGTTGTCTCTGGGAGACGGGACACGGGACTACGGGAGTACCGACGTCAATTGAAGTTTTCTTGTCATAATATGACATAAATATTATTTATCTTTAATTAATTTTCAGGTATATTAAATTTTAATGGTAAAACATATTATGTGCTGCTATCTGTTGTACATTATTATAAAGAAAAACTATGTAGCACGTCAACATTGACGTCTTTACTTCAACGTCTTCAAGAATGAAAATTTCATTAAAATAATTCACTCAGGGATAACGTTTAACCATAACCACTGTAACAATATAATAATACGAATATAGGATTAGGTGTGTTTATAAATACGCCATGCACAATTATACGTAGGTATTTAATTTTATAATAATAAAATGTACAATCGTATGGAAAATTTGAAAGTGTGACCGTATAGTTACAGTGACGTAAAAATCTTGACCAAAACTCCTCTTATGTATCAAATTTAAATGAATTTTCAAAGACATATTATATTATATATAAAAACGAATTGACGAAAATGAAATATTTCTTCACGGAAATTATTTTTAAATTATTGCCAGTTTATAAATAAATTATTACAATGTTAATATTAACATTGCAAACATTAATAAAATATCAAAATATGTATAATATTTACCTACCTATTTATAGGCATTTTTTTTTTTTTTTTTTTAGGTATTATTTAGAATACTTTATGTTAATAAAAAGAAATATTTAAAATTTGATACCTACCAATAAGGATAACTCAATGAGTAGTAATTCAGTAGATACGAATGATAGGATAAAAATTATTTTGGTATTTCATTATAATATATTTTACCAGGGGTGGATAGGCCCATAGGGAAAAAGGGATTTTCCCTGTGGGCCCTCATCTTGTATAATGTCAGTGGCCCCCCTTGGCACCATTCAATTTTTAAAAAATTTACAAGTTATTGTTTTAAAATAAGAATATACGAATAATGCGAGCAACGCGAGCAATTTTTTTTTATTTTGGTGGCCTTTTTAAAATTTTTCTCTGTAACAAAAAAACTACCTATCCACCCCTGTATTTTACCTATGATTATATGATTTCCAGATATTATTTTTTAATATGATATAATTATTATCTAGTTTACATTAACATCATGTTTAATCAATACATACTTATGATGAACATTGAACATTAATAATTAGACAAAATGTGAGATATACATATACAACAGTTAAGTATCAGTGGCGTATTTACAATAAATCCCCCTTTAGCCCTTTTCAAGTGATATTTTTTGATAAATGAAATTGTTTTTTTATACCTAATACAGATTATGCGTATATATATATTTTTTTAGAAGTAGGTAATATTATTAGTAGGTAATATAATTTAATAATAATATTTAATATGATTTTTTAACTATAAGTATAACTAGATAAAGACACATATTATATCCAGTGACTCCTATCCCTATATCCTTGAAATAGGTGGTTGGATGGGTAAGCAGATATGGTGTCTTGGTTGGTGTCTTATTATAACTATTAAATTATAAAATAAAAATAATTTACATTGTGGCATTAATAGCTATCTATTTACTCGGCTTTTCATTGCATTATTATAATATATTAGTATGGGTATTTTCATAATAAAATAAATATTTATATAGTATATATATAGTTATTTTAAATAGGTAAACATTAATGTCTATTGATATTAGTTTGTGTTCCCAAATTAAATTTATGATATAGAATACGCAATAGCCAGAAACTATTAAGGGGATCGAAAGCGGCTATTTAATAAGGGGTTACATTTTGCAATTTATACACACGGTTTGAATTAAATAGTACAGAATAGACGTAGCGATATCTCAATATTCGTAAAAATATCATTCATTTGAAATCTTTTCGTAGATTTTTCTTTTCAAGATAACTATTTTGATAGTTTGATAACTAGTTTGATCGATTTTAATAATTCTTTTTTTATCAGAAAAATGAGAAATTCTCCAGGGTGGCTAGTAGCTCGATTTTCATTTTTTAGTGTAGGTATATCATTTAAAATAATTGAATTGCAAAATGTTAATTTTTTTAAAAAAAATTTAACATCAAAATATTAATGCGAATGTATAAAATACAAAAATTTAGTACTAACCACCTTAGAGAATGCATTCCTCTACTAACAAAAAAAAAAAAAAAAAAAAAATTCAAAATCCGTCCAGTGTAGACCGCGTAAATAATCGCGTTTTAGTGTTATTAACGTAGGAAGAAAAATCTTTACCGTTCCCCTTAAGTAGGTTAGGTTAGGGTAATATTCATTGTTGCATACACGTGTGTTCGTCATAAAAGCATATTAATTTGTTCTAAAGGAAAAGTTAAAACTCACATAATAGACATACGGCACGTCGCCACATTAATTCTAAAAATTGATTTCTAGCTATATATAAATTATTCGTAATTTAAATGTAATTACAATCAAAACATTATAATATATAAGAATAATAACAGAATATTATTCGTCGTTAGTGTTATATACGCAAATATATATTATTATTGTATGTGGCCGGACTATAGTTGTTACTCTGTTAGATTATGTTATGTTCATGGGCGGATAGGCCCAACGGGAAAGCGGGATTTTCTCACTGGGCCCTTGTCTGTATTTTGGTCAATAGGCCCATTGTCCCATGTTTATTACGATTTATACAATTTTTATCAAAAAACATAACGTCCACATTATTAAATGATTATAAATTATAATATAATATAAACGGCTGTTGTCGACGTATTGTTGAATTGTAGTTAGTGATGTGAGCCGAGAATATTTTCATAGACATTATTACCGAAGAGAATATTCTCGAAATTGTGAAATTATAGTTAAGATAATATTGCTATTTTATATAATTTGGGTCTGGATATCCTTGGACTTAGGTAAATCATTAATGATTAAAATATGTAAACGTACCGGAAATAAAATACAATTAATGCAATATTACTAATATTAGTAATATCTTTATATAGAACACGACATTAGAAGAACTAATATTTAACCAGTAAATTTTCTAATTTTATACATGAAGTAAAAATTATAATAGAACAAATTTGGATATAAAATGCTTTTAGTGAATAATAAATAATATGTACATAATTATTATTATTACAATTTCTAGTTATGTCCGTAAACATGTTTGGGTAGACTTAAAATATTTATGATTTGATGAATAATATCTCGATTATTATTATGTGAATTGTTATTATTCATAATTTATAATACCTATAGAGATATTAATAGTTTTATAAAGTTTTGGCGTCTCGTTTTGCTAATTAAAATACCACTTTCTGCATTATCTGTTATGATTATCATTGTCAGTTTCCTACCTATAGATTATAATAGGTATAAGTTATAATTATAACATAATAGTACCTATAATACCCAATAGTCAATACACAAAAATATAAAACAAAATTTATTTTTAAATGGAATGGACCCTTGATAACTGATAGGGGATAAGGATAACACACTAATATCATTGTTTTGTACTAATATACTATATGCACATAAGTGATAACTGAGCATATTTTTTTTTTATTATATATTTTTTTATTTTCTTGTACATTGTACAACGTATAAGCTATAATTAGACTGTATGGAAAATCGATATTACATATACAGTTTTACATGCTTAAAATACACCATTACCATATTATAAACAATATACATATATAAAGACAAAGAGGGTTGAACCCTTAACCCCCCTGGCTATGTCTCTGACACATTTAATATGCATAATATTATATTAAATACGAACTCTATAATCACTAAATCACTATTGAAATGTCTAAGAAGAGATATTTATCATTTACGTATGATATATAATGTACCCAGTGCTCGATTTGAGGGGGACGCGGGGGGACGGAGTACCTCTTCTATTTTTTATTTTTTTGAGCGTACCCCTACTAATTATTAAATCCCCTATGATATTACATGTACTTAAGCATATTAGGGGGACGCTAATTTTTTTGAAAGTCTAATAGTCCCCCTTTTTTTTCTCCAAATCAAACACTGAATGTACCTAACGTAGGTACTTAATACCTATTTTTTAAATTTGTTTTTAAATTTATTATTTTATATAAAGTTATGCTCTCAAATTCCGGCACACATAATAAGAAATACAAGTATACACCTGTAAATGTGTTATAACATCAGAAAAATATGGCCAAACGTTATTTTAATTACAATAAATTGAGATGAAATTTATTTATATAATATTTTACGCGTGTAAATTAACTATACGCGACCCATATACCTACATGGAAACTATAATAAAATGAAAAAAGCAAGGGGGGAAAGTATTATTGCACGTACGAAATAAAATACACATTTAAATAAATATTTTATAAATACCTACTCGTAAAACATTCGGTATTTCCAAATTGCGTGCTAAAACCATTATTTAGGTTGAATTGCGTGCACGGTTTTCTCGGGACAGAACCAATAATTACATGAGCAGTCTTTTCGCATTGAAGCCCAGTTAGACATGTGTTTTTTTTTTTAATCTATTATTTATTGAGTTATTGATAATGAATAATTTTATGGCAATTATAATTATTCTATTATTTCATATTCAATTTAAACACCAATACAATACGAATACATTGAACAAAACTAATACAATACAATAAAAAAACAATCAAATACATTAAATAACAATACTATACATTAGACAAATATAAAAATTAAACTGGCAAGTTTTTGTATGCCAATTTTTCTATAAAGTTCAAAGGGTTATAATATTTAATCTTCATGAATATAATTTTGTTTCTCTACGGCCATCCGTCGTTTTTGTATTATACATTATATTATATAGTAATCGCCAATCGGTCGTCTGTTCAATTTATTATACGTGCAATTCAAAAACGTCTCGAAAAACTTTCGCACGCAATTCGAACCTGTCCTACAAAATAGGCGCACAATCTTTTTGGCACGCAATTCATGTGCAGCCAAGCCAAAATATTATATAAATACATTTTACCTCATTTTATTGTAATTAAAATAACGTTTGGGCGATAATTTTACGATGTTAAAACACATTTACAGGTGCAAATGTATACTTATTATGTTAAATTATTGACAAACAAAAATTATTGACAAAATAATAAACATAACATTCAAATGGATATTATTATAAGGACTTATATTAATTTAACATTCTTATTGATTTGTTTTCTCTCTGAATGTTAATATATACGTTTATTGGATTTTAATGTAATAGTGTCATTTCAAATTAATATTGAATTAAAAATAAAATAGAATTTTATATTTCCTATTTAAAAATTAAATATAAGTACTTATTTAATTATATTATGTATTTCTTATTGGAATTGACAATACTTATAATAATGTTCTCTGCAGTCCATGGCAAAATAACACAATGTTTTGTTGGTAATATTAATATTAAAATATATTAATGTGTGAAATTATTTAACGTAATCGATTTAAGAAATAAATACCTACCTAATTATTATACCTGGAACATATTATAATTTTTTTGTTACGAAATTTTCAACAATTTACATAACGTGCGATTTTTCACCGAACTAGACAATTCATATATGTATAATATTACTAATTATTATTATATTTAAATATAATTAATTAATTATTATATAGTAATTAAATGAAATAGTTGTTAATTACTCGATGAATTATTATAGGTAGGTACCTAACAATCAAACATTTTAAAATAATTAATTAACATAATAATATAATCGTAACCAATTATTATTGTACGTATATAAAATGATATCATTATTTTTTCAGGTGCCCTACCTGAGACTATTTGTGATGTGTATATGAGGGGTAAATATTGTTCATTGAATTATTATAATAATTATTTGCAGATTAATATTAAATAATAAAAATAGATATTATTTTTAAAACAAAAATTTTAAATGGATGGATCCGAAAAACTAGAACACATTTTTTTATAAGGATCTTGTTGTCTATTATTATATTTTGTGGAAATAAATATTATAAGTGTTATATTAACATATACCTAGAATAAATAAAAATAAAAAAATATATCCATGAAATAAAATAAATTATATCTATTTAAAAAAAAAAAAAAATGGCTTATTAGTACCCTAATTAATATATTACTAATAAATTAATCAATTTGGACAAAAATTTTATTTTTTACTTGATTTGATATGATTTTTACTTAGCTATAAATTTTAATTATAGAAAGTGTAGTAGAAAAATATTATATAGGTAAGTGATTAAACTATTATTTAAAAATAAAATATATTACTATAAGAGTATAAATATACGTAGGTACTATAATTGTATAGCTGTATAATTTTAAGTATAATTATTTAAATTACATTAAAAATTAAATGTACCTACCTACTACCTATAAATGTAAAATAATAAAAATAATATACCTACATAGTACATAAATAATAAATTTACTGTAATTACTGTAATAATTGTATTTTTGGGTTTATTATATAATTATTATTTATTAGTAAATATTATTTTAACATTATAACTTTGTTATGTGAGACAATAAAATTTAGACAAAGATAATATTAGTAAATTAAATTTTAAAAAAGAGCTGATACTCCTGCCGCAGGGTGCAGGGATACAGGTGCATGGGCGGATAGGCCCAACGGGAAAGCGGGATTTTCCCAGTGGCCCCTTGTCTGTATTTTGATCAATGGGTCATTTGTTCCATGTTTATTACGATTTATACAATTTTTATCAAAAGACATAACGTCCACATTATTAAATGATTATAAATTATAATATAATATAAACGGCTGTTGTCGACGTATTGTTGAATTGTAGTTAGTGATGTGAGCAGAGAATATTTTCATAGACATTATTACCGAAGAGAATATTCTCGAAATTGTTAAATATTGCTATTTTATATAATTTGGGTGTGGAAGTGTGGATGTCCTTGGACTTTGATAAATCATTAATGATTAAAATATGTAAACGTACCGGAAATAAAATACAATAATTAATGTTATATTAGTAATATCTTTATATAGAACACGACATTAGAAGAAATAATATTTAACCAGTAAATTTTCTAAATTTATACATGAAGTAAAAATTATAATAGAACACATTTGGATATAAAATGTTTTTAGTGAATAATAAATAATAGGTATGTACATAATTATTATTATTACAATTTCTAGTTATGTCCGTAAACATGTTTGGGTAGACTTAAAATATTTATGATTTGATGAATAATATCTCGATTATTATTATGTGAATTGTTATTATTCATAATTTATAATACCTATAGAGATATTAATAGTTTTATAAAGTTTTGGCGTCTCGTTTTGCTAATTAAAATACCACTTTCTGCATTATCTGTTATGATTATCATTGTCAGTTTCCTACCTATAGATAATAATAGGTATAAGTTATAATTATAACATAATAGTACCTATAATACATTAATACCCAATAGTCAATACACAAAAATATAAAACAAAATTTATTTTTAAATGGAATGGACCCTTGATAGTTGATAAGGGATAAGGATAACACACTAATATCATTGTTTTGTACTAATATACTATAAGCACTTAAGTGATAACTGAGAATATTATATTTTTTTATTTTCTTGTACATTGTACAACGTATAAGCTATAATTAGACTGTAAGAAAAATCAATATTCACAAAAATAAAAAATCGACAAATAACAAATGTAGGTATCGACATTATCAAGTTTAAACGATAATAAAATAAACTATTAACCGAGTATGCTCTGAATAGACGTATTTGAGAAATCCGATATTCAAAAATATAATTTCAAAAAAAATTGTTCAATATACACTATTAATAAATCGATAAAAACATATAAAATATAAAATTACCAAAAATTCTCTATTTAGAGAATATTCTCCAAAAAAATTATTTTGGTAATTTTACATCACTAATTGTAGTACAGTCGTTGCCAGATAGATTGACATAACCAAAACGGAGCTTTTTAGTAATTAGTAATTACATGGTGGCCTATTTAATGTTTTCCACTGGGCCAAAAAGTGCCTATATTATTAATTACAAATTGAATGCAATGATTAACTATTGCATTCCAAAAAAAGACTCTGAGCGAAATTCAGTCAGATAATGTAGGTATTGATTAAAATTTTGACATTTTATATTAAATATTTAAAACGCAAAATTTTATCTGACAGAAATTCGCTCAAAATTCTTATTTCGAATGTGATGGTTTATCATTTCATTCAAATTTAAATTAAAAACTATGATTTTCACACCTGTATCCCTGCGGCATGGGTATCAACTCTTTTTTTTCTTACTTTAAACAACTATAAAAAAAAAATTGTAAATGTAATAATTCACAATTAATTGGAACTGAGTTAAGTAAAATGTATTTAAGCTTCAATAAAAATTTAAATATTTTTAAAATTTTTTTGTTAATTTTATTTAACATTATTATAAAATATTGTTTTACTATATTGTGTTTACTGAAATTTCAACTTTAAACACCTATATAAAAAAAATGGTTCTTGAGATTTTCCTAATATTTTTATATCATGTTAAGTTATATGTAAGTATACTTCAGTAAAATATTCAAACCTTAATGCACAAAATTGCCAATTTTATCTAACTTCATATACATAAAAACGATAATTTTACGAAATATTCAAAGTCCTATAATTTATAGGAAAATTGACGTCACGGTTGCTAAATTTTACCACATGTATATAGTACCTATGTCTATGTGAACACCCAATAAAACGTCTAAGTCTTTAACTTCAAAATTGCTTCAGTTATCATGAAATATTAAAATCAAATTCGTCGAAATTTCAGTTTTTCTGAAAACTTTCTATGGCATAGGATCAATTTTGAGAAATTCGAAAAATGATCTAAATAAAGTACCAAACTACCAACTACATTCACTTTCCAACCGGAAACATATGCTATTTGTGAAAATCGGATTCGGAATATTATTTCGGGCAGTGAAAGTGTCTTCCGACATAAAAAAGGGAAAATAACACATCATTGTAAAATCAATAGAAAATATAACAAGAAACAGAAGGGATAAGGAAATGTTAAATAGAATATAAAGATAATAATGTTGGTATGTAATACTAAAATATACTGTCATGCGGATAAATAGTAATTAGTACGTAAATCAAAATAAAATAAAATATTAAAATACAATTATTATTGTGAGTGAATAGTATTTGTTATATTAATAGAAAACGTTTCTTATGTAAATGTATGTGCGAATGTGAGATAATAATAAAATATTAATAAATAAATAAATTTACTTTTAACTGTGATATTGACAAAAATATTACATGATATGGACTATGGATGATCAAAAATAAAATTTAATAAATGAAAAAAACATTATTGTAATAATTTATTATTATATAAGTGATAGACAAACTTAATACTATTAAACTCTGATAATATATACAAATATGCATAAAATAATAGGAAAATTCTTTTGTATTTTTATTTATATAAATTAATTAATATCGAGATCTAATTATTTTATTTTACGATGATAAAAAAATATTTTTATATACCTAATATTATACTCGGGAATAAATAATAATAAAGAAAATAATAAAACGCAAAATAGATGACCAGAGTACAGAGTGAACTCGAGTGAATGAAAATTATTATAATTTACGCATGTTATTGAGAAATATTGTTTTTTAATCGTATTTTTCTCCTGCTTTTGAACCTATTTAGGTATACCTAAACATAATATTATCATTTATCATTACCTATATATACCTACCTAGTTCAATGTTACTCCCATTCATTAATGTCATCATCATCAATTACTACAAGTAATAATATGAAAAAATAGAATAATATACCCAAGTACCTAATAGATATTACGAATAAAACGACAACATGATATAATAAAATAATGTAACATTTACATTTTTAGATATTGCAATAAATGAAAAATATATCGTCTTATAATCGTCTTTGTTTATTTACTCTATCCCTAATTTTATATTGATTCAAAACTTACTATAAAATTGTCCATTTATTATAATGATGCCATTTATATCATTGAAATTAACTTATTCACATTTTTTTATTTATGAAAGTCGAAAGTGTATAACAATAATTTAATTTAATTTACTATAATTATAAATAAAATCAATAATTTACAGGTAGGTAAATAAAAATAATTTTATCTCTAGAATATCATAATATTATCTATTATATATCTAAAATCTAATCATTAGATATAGGTAGGTAATTAAGTAAATATAAAAAAAAGGTTAACTTTTCCTAATAACACGACTAATTATATTTAGATTATTTCAAAAAAGTAAACGGTACGTAATTAAGAAATTTAAAATTTAATAAATATATTACCTATTATTAATTGTTATATAATTATTGTATGTATACTTATCTATAACACTATTGTTTAACAATAAATATCTATTGGTGCCAATAAGTATTCATTAAATTATCTAATAATTACTTATTTACCAATTGTTGTATCAATTAAACTGTTGTTTCTATGTCTTTATCAAATGCAAAAACCTACATCGTAATAATTAATACGAACAAACTATATTTTTTTTTATAATATACAAACTATTTATATAATAAATTGTAAGTTTATAAATTATAACTACATAGAAATAAATGATTTATGGTAATAGCACAAGAAAATTTCGATATACCACATAGTAAGTACCTATATAAAGTACTTACCTAGGTATCTAATATTACTTATATTTGTTAGTTATTCACAAATCTTAAAAACAAGTATTGTAATATTGTATAAGTAGGTACTTACATGACTAATCATATAATATAATTGGTTGACATGAGGTCGATTAAGGGCTCGTCAATTATCAACTTCTTGTGTCAATTTATACTTATATCAAATTAAAATAATTTTAAAAAATAACACACAATGTTTATTCTTATAAAATTTTAACATATTATAATAATAACAATTAACCAAGTAATTTCAACATTATTTACACTTTGGATAATTTTTTTTAACATGCCATAATAAATTATTTAAAGCAGGTACACATATTTCTTAATTATTAGTAAATATGTTAATGCGTGCCTATTTAAATAGAAATATATTCCTTATATTGCATACTTATTAGAAAATGATAGTACTCAGATAGATAGTGAAATGTAATATCTATTATATATATTACGAAATTACCAAATAAGGGTTGCTATTCTTAAATTTAAATTTATAATATAAAAAATGGATTAAAAAACTAAAATAATTTTTTTAGTTCGAACTTCATATCCGCCTACTTAATTAATCTAAATTTTTTATTAGCAAAATATTCAAGACCTGGTAAATTAACGAATCTATAATAATCATATTATAAGTATATAATTATATTACCTATATATTATATTTAGATTATAAAAATATTATTTACACTATTTACACGTCAATTTATTAGTTCGTAAATCGTAAGTAGACAGTAGTACAAGTAATATTTAATAATCTTGTAAAGTAAAGATTTTAAGTGAAACTTAAGTAATGTAATTATTAAGCCCACTGATACGACACAACAAAATATTCTTTCATTATGATTGTATACGGTACAATACACATAAATCCGACACGACACTACAAGACAAGACAAAATTTGGTACAGAGAATATTTTGTAGTATCTGTGTGAATTCGGCTTTATCCTTACGTAATTATAAAATTCTTGATACTTTTCAGGAACCATGAAAATTTTTATTTCCACCTGAAGCTAAAAATTGTATATGACTTTTGTGTCTTAACTCTTATTTTTCCATAGTTCCATATACATATATATTATACTCGTAACTCGTATAGTTAAAAAATAGCTGATACTCCTGTGATAGGGATACAGGTATAAAGAGGATAGTGTTGAATTTTGAGCAAAGTTCAATCAGGTAAAATATGTATTGATAAAAATTTTATATTTTAATATATAATATTTACGATTTCAACGTAAGAATTCCAAAATTTTATCACATAATATTAAGTACATAATTATATGAACACCTAATACAATTTTCAAGTCTCTTATAAGTTTAATATAAACTACTAAAACCCTTAAATGAGTCCCCTAAATGTCCATATCTGATAGAACTTCGCTCAAAACCTTTATTTCAAATCTGATGATACATTATTGCCTTTAAAATTTAACGCTGTCCTCTTTACAGCTGTATCCTTCTCACAGCAGTATTAGAAATTCCTTTAATAATTTAAATAAATAAAAAAAATTGGTTGTTGTATTATTCAATAACTAAGATAACATCGAAGAAATAATATTAAGAATCCATTATCCAAATAAATACTATATATAACTATTGTTTGTTTTAAAAATTTCAACTTTACACTTCTATAAAAAAAAATTGAAATTTCTCTAATACATTGGTAACAGTTCCAACTATATATGAAGATGCTTCAATAAAATTTTCAAATATTTTCAACTTTCTTTGTCATTTTTCTTAATTGTTTTCTTAAATATTGCAAAAATATTGAGAAATAATAAGAAGAAATCCTTATATGGATTATTAGATTTTCTATTATACTAAAAATATCAACTTTAAACAGCTATAAAATAAACCAAGTCTTGGAATTTTTTTAATTTTTTGGGAATATATTAAGTAATATAAACATTCATATCTCACATACAGATAATAACAGTTCTGGCGGTGCATCATCTTCTTTCCTAAGTAAAAAATATTCTTAAATTTTAAATTATACATAATTTATTGGATGATAAAAAAATTAAATAAATTTTTAAATATATTTTTATACGCATTATAGGTTCATTAAGTCGAAGCACAGAGAAAAAAAATATTCGTACTTCTAGTAAGTACAAAAACACGTAAACTTTCATTAATTATATCTTTATAATACAGGGGCGGTTCCAAGGGGGGGGGCCAAGGGGCCACGGCCCCCTCCCAGGACCGTATTTAAAAAAATTGTATACTGTTAAAAACAAAATTACATTATTACGTATAATTATGGTAGTAAAAATTTGTGTTTTTTTGTTATAAAGTTATCCCAAAATTTTAACTTGGCACCCCCCCAACCAAGTCTCTGGAACCGCCCCTGTTATAATATCATATATTATTAATTTGTTATATATTTATGGTATGATAATATAAAGAAGTATTACTCATATTTTAAAATTATATTTATTTATTTTTAATTATTTTATCTATTTATGGTAAATACGAGTGCCTAGTATGTAATATATTTTTGGTAATGTAATATCATTGAGTATATAATATTATAGTATATACAGTGTTTGAACTGGAAAATAAGAAGTAGAGGGACTATCTGACTTTCAAAAGTCAGATAGTCAAAAAAAATACAAAAATTATATAGTTGGTATACACTATATTAGGGGTACGCTTCAAAAAGAAAAAACTAGGAGAGGTACTCCTACTTCTTATATAAATATAATATTATTATGTACACATAGGTCTCAAAGATCAAAATTATTATTTTATAACATATTATGTTAAATTAATCACAAAACTGGCCTCAATAATATACAATATTATTATAAAATTAATAAAATTATATACATATATATATAATATTAAGAACAATAATGAAAAATGTTAAATGTGATACCTTTTGTAGACTTGTAGTTTTTACATAAATTATTAAATGAATTAAAAAAAAACATTGTCATTTTTTTTCTCTACTTTATTCTTTATATAGTTATATTATATTAATATTTACATTATATGATTTGTTTTATCACTAATTATAGTGCAGATTTTTCATATTCACCCAAGAACACGTATGTGCAAGTTCTTATTGATTTTATAAATTATAATTAAATACACATCGTAATTGTAAATAAATTATAAATTTAACTAAATTAATAGGGTACCTATTACATAGGTATAATATAATACGATATACAGGATACAGAGATTGAGTATACCTACTTGATATGCTAAAAACTTTACAGAAATTTCCTTTAAAATTTCTATACAGTTATTTTATGAACCATTGAACTAATAATTATTATGAGGAATAAAAATTGTCTTTAATTACAAAATGTAATACTATCAATATAATTAAACGACTTGTAAACTAATTCCATAATAGGTAATCGCTGTTAGGCATATATCAATATTAACGTAATTTGTAAAAATATATAAAATAATATTATTAACCATGAAAACTTTGTATAAATATTAAATAGGTACCCATAAATTTTATCGTCATTATTTATATATTTTTACATTTTATTCTAGCACTAAAAGAAATGTGGACTAACATTATTTTGAATGGTACAGACATTCATAAACTTAAATTTCATAGCAAATTAGTCAACATGCAGATACAAGTAAAATACATCGTAAAATAGCATAAATTATTTTTTAATTTTAATAAAATAGCGTATGCAATTTAGGAAATATTATATCTATTAGTTATCCTTACCACTATCGTATTCATTTTTTAATTAAGTCAAATATTTTTCATTAGATATGTATTCCAAAATTATCACCTACCTACATCATATTTTATATTTTACAGTTCTCGAAAAAAATAATAAACATGCATATAATATTTCAAAGTTTTATTTTATAATATTGTTATATACTTACATAAAATATATGATATGTTGCAAACCCCTGTATAGTCTAGTGTGTTATAGCTATGCTAACTGAGTTGTTAGTGACTGTACGAACGTTTACGAGTTCACGACAGTATATAAACAGTCTAAATTATCCATAATTTATTAATTAAAATAATTTCATTTTAATTTAATTTAATTTAATTTTTTAAAGAGTACTTTGTTTCATGACCTACATACTTGTCTTAAGAAGTAGTTGATTTAAACTAATGGCAGTTATTTTTTAGATGAAACACTATTTTACTGAAGAAGATAAGTTAGTTTATATAAACTCATGTTATGTAGCCGCCAGCACTTATTTTTTCTACAAAAATTCTCAACTTGCATTAGATGTACTCGAGGATGGTAAGTTGTATAGTAATTTATTTTCAAATGAACAATGAAGGAATACGAGTAATATTTCAAAATTAATACTTCGAGATAACTAATAAGAATTAGTTTGAATAAATATAGGGTTAGTAACAATTCGACTAAAATGACGACTGTATTCATAATAATCCAATGTAAAAATTAATTTCATGAAGTTTTAAAATTATATTCATTCAGAAATTCAGAACGAAATATGATTACAAGAACATAAATTGTTTAATAATAATTAAATTAAATTTCTTTAATTTTTATTTTATTTTTTATAATATTGAATAATTATTATACTTGAATTGAAATATTGATATGAAAAAAATATAACGTGAATCAAATACTAAAATTCTTTAATTTTCTTCAAAATCCATACACATACATGCATAGTATTATAATCTTTTCAGCATTGATCCAAATTTATTTTACAGGGTATATTGATTTCAATATCAGTAGAAATATTAAAACATCACGAGTATTATTTAACTAAAAAATAATCCCTCTAACAATATTTATATTATATATTATAAATTATTAAATATTTTTATAATGTTCAAAAGTGCTGTTACTAATAACTGTCAATTAAACAGAAAACTTAATATGATAACGTAAATTTATATTTTCATATAGAAAAGATAAAATGTTCTCACTACATTTTGCATTATATTAATGTGTTAGCCCATATTGTAGTTCTTAATTTTATGTATAACACTTGCGTAAATGTACACAAAACGAGTACATTTTATTATGTCCATTAACAGTTATATAATTTTGAAATTTATTATATTTATTACCTATTCAATGTGTTCTAATTATGAAATTATAATTCGATATTAATAATACCTAATAAAAATAAAAATTCTTATGTTTAAAGGTAGAATAATTCTTAATCAATCAGACATGAACTTAGAATTATTAGTATGGTTGATACTATATAGTATGTTGAAATTAAATATAATGAAAACTATTACATCATACGAATATGAGTATATTCACGAATTAAATATTTTAAACGAAAACGAACATATATTACACGAAACTGTTGGAAATGGAAACTTGAAGTATCCTATTGCTTATTTACTGATGTTTCGAGAATATTTTTTAGACGAGGTACCTATACATAATACGAGTGTAGAGTATATTTATATTTTATTAGTACGAGTA
This sequence comes from Tetraneura akinire, assembly GCA_021307375.1. NCBI lineage: Eukaryota > Metazoa > Arthropoda > Insecta > Hemiptera > Aphididae > Tetraneura > Tetraneura akinire. Next base: position 5,329,363 of record JAIUCT010000024.1, read on the forward strand.
TTAATGGGCATTGGGCAAAAATACACAAATTTCACAAATGAAATCGTAAAGAAAACGAACGCAAAAATTATTCTTACACTGGGTCCAGTGGGTCCATCCCTTTGACTGTCTCTGATTAATTTCTTTATATTTATTTGAAATTCCTATACCTCTCCCCCCCCTCCGATAATAAGCATAATAAATCAAATACTTAAAATTAAATCAAAATTATATTATAATATTATAAATGGATTAATTTATTAAAATTTAAAAACTTAAATTAATACATATTATATTTTCAACCCCTTTTCCTATACAATTATTTATCTGCATTTGCCCCTAATAACAGTTAATATAAAAATTTTGGTTAATACAGCGTTAAGTTAATGATAATATCAAAATCAACATTATCCCATAAGATTTTTTTACATCCCAAATGGCATATTACATATCTTACCTACTAATTTTATCTTTACATTAATAAATTCTTCTTACATAAATTAAATTTTTTTAAATAATATTTTTTTTCTATTTATGTCTCATTTTATTATTAGGAATTTAGTACAAGTAAGACACAATATTTAAACGGTCTAATTAAATTTGGGCAAAACATAGAAAATGAGATTCACACGTATTACACACTTTTTCCTTTATACTATAATTTAGTATTGTATTTCATTAATTATATTAAATTACAAGAAATGTATCAATTTACTGCTTTTCAACATTTATTACAAGCAATTAAAACACCAATTTCATGTGTCGAAGTAAGTAAAAACATAATATAATAAGAATAACATAATGATTGATGAATATTATTAAATTTAATAAATATAATTTTAATACTAACTCAATGAATAATATATGCAATTAAAAGATTTTAATTCGTTTGACCAAATAATAATATTAATTTAATTCTATTATTGTAAATTTGTATATAAGTATGTAAAAATATTGGTATATTCTATACATTAAAATTTGTATAATAATTATTGTTGTTGATTCATATTATAAATACCTACGCTATTTGTAAAATGCATTTAACTGTATTCATAATTAATAACCAAGGCCGTAACTGAGAAAAATTTTCGGGGGGGGTCCAATTTTATATTTTGAGCGAAGCGAAGAATGTATTGGTTTTACAATGTGTGTATTTTTTTTTTTTTTTTTTTTTTTTTTTTTAGTCTGAAGACACTTTTACTACCCGAAATAATGTTCCGATTTTCACAAATAGAATTATATGTTTCCGGTTGGAAAGTAGATGTAATTGGCACATTATTTAGGTAATTTTTCGAATTTATCAAAGTTGACCCTAAACGGTAGAAAAATGAAATTTCGACGAATTTAATTTCAATATTTCACATGTTAACTCGGGCTATTTTGAAGTTAGAGACTTGAAAATTTTATTGAGTGTTCACGTAGCTACTATATATATGTGGTGTAATATTGAAACTGTTACGTTAATTTTTCTACAAAATATAGGACTTTGAAATTTCATAAAATTCTCGTTTTTATGTATATAATGTTTGATAAAATTGGCAGTTTTGGATTTTATGGTTTGAAAATTTTACTGAAGTAAATATTATTAGATTTTCTCCGTTGACATAAAATACAAGTATTCTGAAATATAATTCCTTTTATTTTATAATATAACATTTAATAATAATAATAAAAGTACTATTGGGTTAGTAAATTTTTAATAATTTATTTAATATTAAAAAATATAGATTTTGGAAAAATTTCGGGAGGGGTCCGGACCCCTGGACCCCCCCGTCAGTTACGGCCTTGTTAATAACTATGGATATTTGGTTTTTGAATTTAATTTTTTTAGGAAAGATTATTAAACTATAAAGCTAATGAAATAATGTTAAAAGAACTTGAAATTTGCTTTGATAATATACAGTGGACAAATGAAAAGAACGAAAATTTTTGTAATCAAATACAACAAAATTATCATAACGACCATGGTAAGTAATTATTATGTCATTATAACATATCCTATACTTTGAATATCAAATATTTCTTATTAAAAATTTAATAGGTCTAATACCTATTTTAAATACTATTTAAATAACTCAGTAGTTTCACTATTATTTTACTAATCCAAAATCCAAAATCTAACATCTATATATAACTTTTCACACTTTTATTTTGCTAAAATTTTTATTAAAATATTGTAATAAAAAATTTTTTTTTTTTAATAAGTAAAATATTTATAGTATAATTTAATTTATAACATAATTAATTATTAGTAATAGTAATATAATCTATTATAATATTAAAACAATTCATGCATTTAATACCTAATTATTTATTTATTTTGCTTAATCTAAATTTAATTTATTCTAATTTTTTAAATTTTTTTTAACTTTAGATTTTAAAAGAATAATGTTAAATTTTAAATATTTGAAAATGTATTCATTTATATTGAATTTTTTAACATCAGTAAGTCAATTTTCTTATTATTATATGCAAACCTAATGATTAAACTTGTATATTATTTCTAATATATATTCATTCATAATACGAGTATAGATAATATAATAAGTAATTATTAGTTTTAATATTTTTATAATCCTATAATTAGTAATTACTGAAACTATTATAAATATATAATAAAATAAATATTTGTATGAAAAATTTGTCTATAAAATTTTAGATTTTGAGAGAAGCGAAAAATGTATTGATTTTGCAATAATGAGTGTCTTTTTTTTGTTTGTATTTTTTTTATGTCTGAAGACACTTTTACTTTCCGAAATCATGCTCCGATTTTCACGAACAGCATATGATTCCGGTTGGAAAGTTGATGTAGTTTGTGCTTTATTTAGGTCATTTTTCGAATGTTTCAAAATTTACCCTAAGCAGTAGAAAAAATGACGAAAAAATCTATAAACACATATTTCCATCTCCATCGTAAATCTCATAATACTTGTTAAGGTGGATGCGCACTACTTCAGATCGGCTACGGCCGAATCGGAACGGCATCGTTCATAAAAATAAAAATACAGGTACACAGATAACAAAATATACTTGTACTAAACCAGAGTATATACCTACTTGAGCTTTAATATAATTTTTAAATTTTTAAAAAATTATTGTCTTTTTATTAATTATTATTTCAAAAGTATTGAGAAATAATAAGAATAATATGAATCTTAGATTACCTATTTCCTATTACTCTAAAAATATCAATTTTACACAGTTACAAAAAAAAAAGGAGACTTGGTATTTTCTAATTTTTGGTAATATGTTAAATAATGTGTCGTCAGTTTACTTCAGTAAAATATTCACACCTTAAAACCCAAAATTGCCAATTTTATCAAACATATAGATAAAAATAAGAATTTTGTAGAAAAATTAACGAAAAGGTTTTATCACACACACATATATATATATATATATATATATATAGTACCTAAGTGAACTTCAATTTTTTTTCAATTTTTTAAGTTTAAAATGAGTTATCGTAAAATATTGAAATCGAATTCATCAAAATTTTAGTTTCGTGAAAAATTCCATTTTCCTATCGTATAGAGCCAATTTTGAGAAATTTGAAAAATGGCCTAAATAAAGTACCAATTACTTCTTCTTCCCAACCGCCAACATGCTATTCATGAAAATCTGAGCAAGACATAAAAACAAAAAAAATAAGACACACATCATTGTAAAATCAATAGGTACATTTTCCGCTTCGATCAAATCTAAAACATATTTCAAATGTGGTGGTGCAAATGCATCATTAGCACGGGCCAATTTACGCCACTGCCTTCTACTATATTTTTTTTTTTCATATAACTTCTCTTTCTTATTAATTTAAATTTAAAATTAACATAATTTATTTTTATACAAACGGAATTTAAAAAAAATAAATATTACATTATTTGTTATCAATAATTTACGTTATTATCGCCATAAATAAAATTTATTTAATTATTTTAATTATTTAATTATTTAAAATCTAAATACACACGACATTGAAGATGTAGAAAAATAATAAGTTACCTACTATTCCGATTGTTCTGTTTTCTGTACAAGAATTTATTTTATTTTTTAATGCTTTATATGATTAATAATATGTTGTTTTATTGTCAATATGATTGTGTTATAACTTATAACTTCGTTCCTAACAATAGAGGATGGTAATAAGTACTTGACGTTATCGAAAATAATATTGAACTATTGGAATAAAATTAAACATATTCACGTAGTACCTATATATGAATATATTAGGTACATAGAGAAACATTTTATTTTATAAGTTATTAAATAATAATTATTTTAGAAATATCATATAGCTAATTATTTTATAATATTCAAATATAATTTACGAATAATAAGGTTTTTAAATTTTTTAAAACAATTTTATGTTTACTATAATATCGAAACTTCTAGAATCTTGAAAATTCAAATAGGGATATCAATGAAAATACATTGCACACAATTGTTACTATAACAATTAATATGGATAACACGAATATTCAATCAAGTCGTCAAACTGTACACTCAGGTACTGATTAATAATATAATATTACTTGTTATTTTATTATAAATAGAAATAAAAAATAAATGTACCTATTAATATTTTATATTATAGCATATGTTTAATACCTGCATACACACATACCTAATATAATTATATAAGTCTAATTTTGAATCAAATATTTTAAATCTCAGTTGGGTGACCTTGTATTGAAATGGGGTTTTCGGGAAGTGATAGGGAGTACTTAAACACATATTTTCAGACCAATTTCATATTTTAAGCTCCCTCGGAACGAAATTAACAAATTACTGTTTTTTAAAAGATAACCCACATATTATTCTACAGATTCGGGTAGAGTATATTTTTCAAACATTTATTGTGTGAAAAGTTTTTTTTTTTATTTTAAAAACTGACCAAGTTAGTAGAGTAAATCAAAATTTGGTTTTATGCATAATTCGTGTCTAATAATATTTTTATTTCAATAATATAAAATATAAGTGTGAAATAAATGTTTAATTTACTTCGTCCGTTTCCAAATGATTATTTGATATTACAGTTGATTATATTATTTTATTATGCTGTAGCAGTTCAAATGTTCAATATTAATTATACTTGTCAGTACCGCGGTATACCTTCGTACGCTCGCACATTATTGTTCGCGTATTCATATTCAGAATAAAATTCTATACCCAACTAACCCTGATATAAATAAACTGTATTCTATATTTAGCTGAAATAAAATAATATTATATAATAAAATTAAATATAGGCATTTATGTATTTGATTGTACTATTATATTATATCATTCAACATCCACGATTCACAATCATAATATTTTTGTCATTAATAAATCATTAATTTTTTAATATAGGTAATCATAAAAACGATATAAATATAAATGTTTATATATCTACCAAATATAAAAACTAGGTATTAAAATATTGCATTACACCGTTCTAGCTATTCAATTACTGAATGATTACATCGAGAGAATAAAACATAATTCAGGACGTACAAATCATAATGCAATGACAAATATGTATAAGGCCTATAAATGGTTAGCCGAATTAAATGGAGTGCTTTGTACGAGTTTTACAAATGATCAATGTAAACATTCAACGGAAAGTGTGTTGAAAACAGCACTTGATTTGGCGAAAAAGTTTAACATATTGGATGACCATTTATATTTTTTAAAATTCAAGAGATATTTCAAAGTAAAAACAATTAATTTTAAACTTATATTTGGATTAGTCATATCATATAATATGTTAAACGTTTTATTGGAATAAGAATAATATAAACTTAAAATAATTAAATTTAACCACAGCTGACCAATAAACGACGTTATACAAATCACTATCATTAAAACATGAATTAGCTATATTTATAATTCGAAAACAATGATAAATCATTGCATTCAAAAGAAACGATTCCATAAATAAATCGTTTTTCAAAATAACCACTTGTCTACCAGAAATTATTAAATTTAATTTATATACAATTTTCAGAACTAAAAAGACGATCTGATACTCCTGCCGCACTGTCGCAGGGATATAGGTGTGCATATCATAGTATTTAATTATAATTATAATTTAAATGCAATGTTAAACCATTGCATTCGAATAAACGATTCTGAGCGAAGTTCAGTCAGATAATATAGGTATTGATTAATATATATTGCCGTTTTTTCGTCATTTTTTCATTGTTTTTTCTAACGCATAGGATTATGGTTTAACATTGCATTTAAATTATAATTATAATTAAATACTATGATATGCACACCTATATCCCTGTGGCAGGAGTATCAGATCTTTTTTTTTTCTTTGATTTTTTTTTCATAATTTGTAATGAATAATGATATATACTTATAAATTATAATCATAATATCTTTATAACAATCATAAGTTAAAACTTTGAATATTTGAAATTGTACCGAAAATATTATAATATTATAATGCATAAGAACATTTTATAAAATGATGGTTGATTTTATGCAAAGTATTAAAAAAAAAATATTTAGTACCCATATAATATAATATTTCCTAGACATTTTCTAGATATATTATTATTTTATGATCTGATTTATCTCTCATTAAAATTATAGATCATTATTTATGAATTAACAGATTTTACGTTGATATATATAGGTACATACGCCAATATTGAATAAATGTCTCAATGTCTCATAATAAACATGATAAATTGATCGATTATATTCAGTTAAAAATTAGTTAGATATTTAATTATTATTTTGTTCTGAATATAAGACTGTACAACAAGTTTATAAAAGAAGTATATATTATAAATCTAAGAAGTTTAATGATAATAATTTATTTCTAAAAAGAATAGTGATGGACTGATGGATGACCATTTAATAAAATTAAGTTATGCGTATGCGTGAAATAAAAAAACTTCACGTCTTATACATAATATTTACCTAAATAAAATTGGTTGTTTCAAAAATAAATATAAAATATAATTTATAATCAAAATAAACGTTAAACGCATGTAAAAATATTTGTATATAATAACATAATGAGTTATCATAAAGTTATATTTTATAAGAATGATTCTATTATCATACTCGTATACTGTACCTATATATAATTAGATGTACAATACACATGGTAGGTATTATGCAAATCTGTGCAAAATCAATTTTATAAATTATACAAAATGTATTAGGTATATATATTATATTTTGTTTAATAAAATAATACATTTATAGCTTACAGGAAAAGTTAATAATATTATTTATCTTTTATTTGTTTACGATTGCCAATGTAAAACAATTCTTGTAGAAACAATAATTATAAATACAAAAACAATAAATATGTCTTTTTAATCATTTATTTCAGTATCTACCTATTAATTTATTATTATGATCACATTCTACTATAAATTTAATTTAATTGCGTCGAAAAAATAAATTAATAAAAAAATAAACTTACGATAATAATTTGTATTTTCTTAATAAAACTACGTGCAAATCACATACTCGTATATTATAATATAATAATATATTACAATGGAAATATTAATGAATTCGATGAAATAGTACCTGAATACCAAATAAAATATTACACATAACATTTAATGACGAACAAAATATATAAATACATATTTAAGTATTATATACAATAATATAGGTAATAAATAATATTAAATTATTAATTTTTTATTAAAATTATATTATACAGTTAATTAGTACACAACAATCGTGGGAAAGTAAAATTAGAGAAGACGGTTGGATTTTGAATGACCCTAATCCTTTAAAATCAAATATATATTATTCTCTAATGACAAACAAATTAGAAATGTGTCTAAGTCAAATGCTATATTTGGCTAATTCTACAAATATATATGTTAATCAGATAGAAGTAATGATATATTTGTTCAGAATAAAATATATGGATGGATATTATGACGAAGCACATCAATGGATAATGAAAGCTTTATCATATCCAGTCGTTGGATCAGAGGTATATACATTCAAATAATATACATAATATAATATTATAATTTATAACATAAATGTGTATAATTATGCACCTAAATAATATTATTTAACGCGTAATCGTGAATATTCGTACAAAATTAAAATATTTCTTCTGTGGGTAGTTTTATAATTTTAATTTTATGGCATTTAATTAGAAAAATTACAAAAAAAATAATATATATATTTATCTACTTGGAATTGAGAATTATTCAAATTTGTGGAAATAGAAATATATATAGGTGCAAAAATATAACACGTTGTTTTGTACGTAGCATCTGACATTATAATACATTATAATGACAATATAATATATGTTAACCAACAAAGTATTGAATCAAGGAATTCTATAGAAGTATAGAATGCCAATGCTATATCAGGCAAAGTTTTAAATTTTGATTGGTGTTTTAATAATTAATAATTTTTGAACCGGACATCTTGGCGTGATCCGCATCAATATCAAGTTTACACAAATAGAAATTAATTTGGTATCGTTTAGTGGTTTAGTTCCTTGTGTAGTAGCCCCATTCTCACTTGTCACTAAATTTCATTAAGTTTTTATGTAATTTTTAATACTTATTTTAATTTAATTTTTATTATTTTTAATAAATTATAATGCATTATTAATAATTTAATTCTTAATTTATTATTTATTAAATATTAATATTTTTGTACACTTGTGCATAATTTGGTAAATTTACTAGGAAACCAAAAATCGTCTACATCTTATTGCTTATTCTATATTAATCTTAACATCAAGTTAATTTTTAAATGTTTTTTGTTTTTTTTTTTTTTTTAATTAGGATCGTTATAGAAATAAAGAAGCTCACGAATTATACAGTATGTACTTAATGGAACATAATAGTAAAATAGTATCGGTAATATATTTGATTATTTATTAATATTACTTATACGTTATACTACCTATAGCTATAATATACAGTGCTTGATTTTTTTTTTTCTTTTTTGTGGAGGCATCAGAGGGACGAAATTCTTAAATAGTTATATTATAAATTATAATATCATTATATTTTCTAACAATAATATATTCAATAAGAATTAAAATCTAAGACTTCGTTAATCATATTATTAATAGTTTTCGTGTATATAATATATACCTACATAATATTATATATGCAAAATAAGCAATTGCTTACAGTCCATATTTAAAAAAAAAAAATTAAAAACAAAGAGTTTTAAATGTATTATTTAATTTAAATTAACAATTTTCCATTTTATTTATAAATTAATTTGTCTAAAACAGTAAAACCACTTGAACATTAAATTATTGGTATGTGATGTTAATTATAGTCGAAAATATAATTATTTCTTTTAAAATAATACTGTTGATGATTTGTAGGCTAATATTTTTAGTACGAGTAGAAACTATAATATGGCCATGATAATTTTAAATATTAATTTAATTTAAGAGAACAAATCAGTGACGTAGCGTGCACGTAAGCATTGAAAGCACTGCTTACATTTTAAATCAAAGGAAAAAAGAAAATTAATCATTCTAGATATTTATAATTTATAAATTATTTTAAAAATTAAATTTGTATTTGTTAAATATTTGAAGTTATAGTGGTTTCGTTAAATTTTTGCTTGTGTCACCACGTTACTCTCAGATTACCTCCCTACCATTATCGAATGACGTTCTATTTTTGATCTTTTGTGTTATCGGCATATCGTACCTGCTACCTAGTCCTATAAAAGAAAACTCTATTCAGAATAACCTGATGCAAACGCGGCTTTACGCGAGTAGCAACTATAGCACCGACGATACAATATAATTAATGTAATTTAGTTTTTTTTTTTTTACGTCCGTTGTTATCCAACTTTTATTTATTGTTGTCTTATATACACTGCCATAGTGCCATTCGCCACGTAGGTTCATCATTCTTCAATTTATAACATTTATACACACAATTTGATTAAATAACATTTAATTATATTATATTCTTTATATCACGTAGGTATTAAAAAATTTCTAATTTTATAAGTTGTAACTATTAAAAAAAATAAAAAGAACAAAATTTGTTTTTTACAAAATTTATTATTAGTATTTTAATAACTTTGAATAAAAAAAAAAATATATATATATATATATATTACTGCTTACATTCTTTTAATACCCACGCCACGCCACTGGAACAAATAATAATTATACCAATTTTTCACGTTATAATACTTTCAAATTCAATAATTGAATAAAAAAAATATACAATATTCAATTAACATTTCAATAAATATTCGTCTTAATTAATATTTATACTTAATTGTAATGTTTCAGGTATAGCTTTATTAAAGGACAATCAACAAAATTTATTATATTATTTATTCTGTTCAATACCTATCTACGTATCTTTATTTTATTTTCACACAGAATAAAAACAAAATATAATATGCGAGCACATACTTATATTGGATATAATCATATTTTTCAATAACGTTGTAGATATTTTTATATAATATAAACTAATATATATTAAATAAATAATATATATAAACTTTATAATAAATTGCAATTATAATATTGTACTATACAATTGTAAATGTTTAACCTAAACCTAAGCTTATCCTAACCAAGGGTGTACACACTATATTTTTTATGGAGGGTGATGGTAAAATTAAAGTTTTGTTTGATTTTGTGTAGGCATATAAATATTATATTAATTTCATATAATATAAATACAAATTAATTAAAATTAAATTTTTGATTAAATACAAGTAATATAGTAATATAATATTATATTAATATTATACGAGTATATTATTATATTAGTATATTTAATTTTCTCTTTTTTTTACTTTTTTATCTAAATTCGAGCAAAAAAGTTCGTAATTTGCGACACAATAAATTTTTATGAATACCTATTTATTGCTTCTACCTTATACTAAGACAATTAATAATGTAAAAATGAATATAAAACAAATAACGATTGCCGATTAGATATCCTGTTAAATGTTAATATTTCAATTGAATTGAAAATAATAAATTACTAAGATAATAATTTTTAAAATATAGATTATCTATATGGTGCTGTCACAGATTATAATCAACAGCTGTGATAATTATTGATAAAAACAACAATATTATTATCTTTTTTCCTGGTTTCATTTTTAATACCTACTTTAATATTTTAATTTGTAATTAGTATATCGTATTATTTATATTTGAAAAAAAGTAATGGGGGATCTATCCCCCATATCCCCCTGTGTCCCGTGTGTATGCCTCTGATCCTATCCAATATGTCATATGGCAATATTCCAATGTTTGATCGATATTTTAGCTTTCATCTTTTATCTCACTATCATAGATATACCTACAATCGTTGTATTAAATGTATTTTTTTATATAAAATCCATCGCCATTAATTAATAATAAATAATTATTTTGTTATTTTTTTTACTCTTGTTATTATGTATTCCAATAATAATTAGGTATTAAATGTCTCAAAATCTTTATCTTATATGTTAAAATATATAATTATTTTAACTTAATTAAAATGATGGCGAACATGTATAATTAGATAATACCATAATAAATTAGTTTATATATTTTTTTTTAAATTAAAAAAAACGTAGGCGACACCGGAATTGGCGACCACTCAATATAATAAGGCATATTTCAAATTGAATAAAAAAAGAAACCCCAATCGGCGAGTCTAAGATTAATAAAAAAAAAGAAATATCCTTAGACATCCGTTCCCACGGTTATTCTATGTACACAATAAAAGGCCTGTAATCTGACTGATAGTCTGATACGTATCACCGAGTCTATATTATATATAATTTTATTTATAATTAAAACATAAACATAAACTACTATTCGATAATATAATATAATTGATCGAATTATAGGAAAATCCATATTATATCATGTTTCATTTTGTTTAAACGTAAACATAAACTATTCATTAACATAATTATAATGGATCGAATTGTGAGAAAAGCCTTTTTTAAATATGTATTAATATTTAATAAATATTGTATTAATAAATATTATTATATTATATTAATATAATACATAGAGTAAGACTTATCTTATGATATAATAAAATCCTTAGATCAATAGATCATAATATAATATTCTGTGAATAATATTATAATTGAGGCTATATAAATTGAAACAGTTGTTTGACATTGACTATTTGGGAGTGACAGATTATTTTAATCATGAGTTTAATTTTAGAGTCTAAGCGAAGCTGTAGGTTTTACAATGATGTGTGGTTTTTAATTTTTTTTATGTCTGAAGACAATTTTACGATCCGAAATAATGCTCCGATTTTTACGAATAGCATATGTTTCTGATTGAAAAGTGAATGTAGTTGGATCATTATTTAGGCCATTTTTCGGATTTCTCAAAATTGACACTAAGCGGTCGAAAAAACGAATAAAAAATAACGAAAAAAGTGCATTTTCCACGAAAACTGAAATTTTGACGAATTCGATTTCAATATATCACGATAACTCGGGCAATTTTTAAGTTAGAGACTTGTTGTCAAGCTCATATAATACACCAACCTATATAAAATAATATTTAACACTTATTATAGTCGAAAATAATTAATCTATTAAAGTCTAAATAAATAATATTTACCCATAGTTAAAATAAAAATAACTATTAACATATTACAATAACATTCACCTACTATATAATAACATATTACTAGGTACGTTATATTATTCCACATTTTATATTGTATAAAATGAAAAAATAAATTTTAATTTTCATATTTTATTTATCCAGACAAATTTAACTAGATATTGCATAGGTTCTTCTTAGATATTAATAAAATATTAATTTTGTTATTAATCTAGATAAGATAAAGATAGAAAGTTTTTACACATTAAATTTATAGTAAAATAATACAATAAGTATATTATATATTTTTGAATATAGATTTTTATACAAAATGTAATATAATATTAACAATGTTTTTTAGTGTTATACTTACAAAATGGAATTTTTATATTACTATAATATATATTTTTTTATTGTAATGTGTGTCTAATATAAATACACGTTTAAACATTTAAACACAATGTACCTCTATTATACATAAAAATATTTTACAAATTTTATATTTATTTTAAAAATAACAATAAAAATAAAATTTATTTACATAATCGTTTAATTGATTGACAAGTGTTATGTATTATTATATTATTGATTACTACCAATATAAAATGATTTTTTCAATATGACATTTAAATACGTAGAAAATTAAAATTAAACAGTAGGTATATGATTTTTATTACGTATTATAGGTATAACAATATTTATATAATATATTTATAATTAGTGTTTTTTAACAGTTATTAATGTTATAATTCAAAAAAATAATAGTGAATTAATGACATAGGGGATTACATTTAACGCGTATTTAAAATAATATAAAAAATTTAGAATTTCGTATTTTTTTTTTTTTTAATATCATAAAAGAGAACTTAAATAAGAGAAAAACAAGAGAACTATTTGAAAATTGGTCGTATAGATGTCATAATATTATTTTCATAATTTATCTTTTTATTTTTTAATTTATTTTTTATGTGGATATATTACGGGTTATAATATTATCTATATAGACTATAAGTATAACGACTTAAATATTTTAAAACAATAAAGCATACACCAGCATTCAATGTCGTAGCCATAAATGTGCGAGAGGGAGGGGTTATTAAATAAATATTCATAAAAATATACAGATTTAATATCACACCATTACCATATTATATACAATATACATATATAAAGTCAAAGATGGTTTGAACCCTTAAGGCCTTAACTCATCCTGGCTACGTCACTGCTGGCATTTAACAAAATACATAATATCCATAAGATATAATGCATACTAATACTAACTCTATAGTCACTAATTCACTATTGAAATGTCCAAGAAGAGATATTTATCAGTTACGTAATACATACGTACCCTACGTACGTAATAACTATTTTTAAAATTTTTCATTTGAATACTATCATTATTTTATATAAAGTTATACGCTCAGGTTCTACCACACATAATAAGACATACAGGTATATTTAGATATTAATAATTAATATTATTATAATATGTGATATTTTAGTTAACGCAAGAAATTAGATACCTATATCAAAATGACAAAATTAACATTCAGAGAAAAAAACAATATGAATGTTAAATTAAAATAAGTCGTTATAATAATACTCATTAGAATGTTATATTAGTTATTTTGTTCACGATCATAGATACATAGTTTTATGTGTTTGCCAATAATTTAACATAAATGTATTTGCACCTGTTAATGTGTTATAACATCAGAAAAATTTGACCAAACGTTATTTTAATAATTACAATAAAATTAGGTAAATTTATTTATATAATATGTTACGCGTATAAATTAACTATACACGTCCCATATACATGAGAACTATAATAAAGTGAAAAAAAGAAGGGAAGGATTACTGGTGTGGAAGGGATACAGGTGTAAAGAGGATAGTGTTGAATTTTGATTAACATTTGAATGCAATGATAAATCATTACATTCGAGAAAACGATTATGAGAGAAGTTTATCAGATAATATTATATGTTGATACCATTTAATTTTCTTATCAGTATCTCTTCTTATGTTCTTTTTAGTAGAGACTGATAAATGTAAAAATTGTAATAGGAACCTAGAACCTACATATTTTATCTGATGAACTTCGTTCAAAATCGTTTTGAAGAATGTAATGATTTACCATTGCATTCAAATTTTAATCAAATTTCAACACTATCCTCTCTACACCTGTATCCCTTCCACACCAGTATCCCTTCCATTGCGTGCGTGATTTTCTCGGGACAGAACCAAGTTACATGAGCAGTTATTTCGCATTGAAGCCCAGTTGAAATGTGTTTTTTTT
>JAIUCT010000025.1:2654-71183 GCA_021307375.1 Tetraneura akinire
GGGGGGGGGTTGAACCCCTAAAACCCCCCCTGGATACGGGCTTGCAAATAAAGTACCATCTACATCCACTTTTACATCTGAAACTCGCTATTGGTGAAAATCGAAGCGTTATTTCGGGTAGTGAAAGTGTTTTCATAATATTTATACGTATGGATTCTAAAATTTTCGTTTTCCTAAAAATATCAACTTTAAACAGCTATAAAAAAAAATTGGGACAATGGATTTTTATTATTTTACTATGATGTTAAGTAATATGTAAGTTGTAAGTATACTTCAGTAAAATTTTCAGACCAAAATACCCAAAATTGACAATTTTATCACACATTATATACGTAAAAACGTGAATATACGAAATATTCAAAGTCCTATATTTTGGAGAAAAATGAATGTAACGGTTCCAAAATTTTACCAAAAAGGTTACAAAATTTTACTTTTAAAAGTCTCTATCTTAAAAATTGCCTGAGTTATCGTGAAATATAGAAATCGAATTCGTCGAAATTTCATTTTTCGCGAAAAATGCAGTTTTTTCGTCATTTTTTCGCCGTTTTTTCTACCGCATAGCGTCAATTTTGAGAAATTCAAAAAATGACCTAAGTAAAGTACCAACTACGTTCACTTTGCTACCGGAAAAATACCCTATTCGTGAAAATCGGAGCATTATTTCGGGTAGTATTTTTGTACACAGACATAAAAAAAAAAAAAAACAAAAAAAAATCACACATTGTAAAACCAATACATTCTTCGCTTCGCTCAGAATCTAAAATTATATAGAATAAATATATTTCATTTTTAACAAGGAAACTCTAATTTGACATTTACTGAAATAAATGTTATTAAGTAGTTAAAACTAATGACTATTCTGGAAGTATAAATGTGAAAATAAAAATATTTCAATAAAAAAGCAACAATCTATGCAATATGCATGGTCGCCAGCATTTAGTATAGGAGATACCGGATTAATGCAACATTAGTACCTACATTACCAGAAATGTTGATAATTAGTAAATGATTGCAATATTATTCCTAAATCAGCTAGGAATTATCATCATAGCATAGGAAGTAATTACATTCACTGACAATTATAGTCAAAATAATTAAAATATTATTTTAATATTTATATTAGAATACTGTGTAGGTACATTAAATTATTAGTAAGTTTATGATTTTAATGAAAATAATATTATTTTATTTTTTTATTCTCATTTATTATTAAATCTCAAATTTCCATAACAAATTTTGGAGGAATATTTTCATTAGGTACATCTAATAGTTTTTTCATAATGTTTTAAATTTGTATTGTATTGGCAATTTGGTATCAAGTAATATGCTATTTACAGGACCCGATTCTTTAGATCTCTCTAAAATACTCGCGGACTTCATTAAATGTAATACTAATTGTAAATTTATATATAAGTTACAAAGAATAATTCCAACACAGAAACATGTGATATATATATATACATATATATATATCTTTGTTGTATATTATTTGTTCTAAATAATTAATAACTAATTCTAACCTAACCTAACGTAAAATGTAAACAACTGAATAAAGGACAAAATTTGTTATATTTATATAATAATTAGTAATTACATACCTAGACTTTAAGAACGGCACATATTAAAAAAAAAAAAATGAACTAATTACTCTAATACTATATATATTAATTCCTACAGTCTCCAGGGAATGATGACCATTCCTAGGCTATGATGTCAATTGATTTAAGAGTTGCTTACATTGCCTAGTAATTGTAATCATTTCCTGAATTTTAACATTTTAAGATTTTAGATACCTAACATATTATATTTTTGTCACTCACTGAATATTGAATTAATCCAACGACGTAGAAAATAATGTTATATTGAAATTAGTTTGGAAAGTTTGTAGTTGCATTAAATGATGGAGTGTGAATTTTTCTGTAATATCATTGTAGTATAAATGTATAACATATAAATGAAACGCAAAAAACGATATACCTATGTACCTCGGATATCTAATTATTATGTAATTTATTATATTATTTAAAAATAAGGTTAATTTTTTATTTCTACACGAGTTAATAAGAACTCTAATAATAATAATAATACTCTTGTATTTTTATATTCAATACCTACTTGATATATAAATCATTTAACGTAAAATTATTTATTTGTTTTATACAGTATGGTGAAATCATATTACTCCGTTATGAAGTCTATAGTTTTAATTCGCGTTGCATTCATATCATCAACCATCATAAGCGCTGCATATATATTTATTACGGTAAAATTTAATATATCATATTTCTATAAATAGTAATTTGCGTGTAAAACAACAAATTTACTTAATGGAATATATTAATATCTATTGATATGAGGATATTTTGTGTTATTATAGATAAGTTCATCGGCAGAATCTGTATCAATAATTACTATTTTCAAATTTGGGTCATCATTCATTTTTGTAACATTCCAATTATTTATGTATTGTTATTTGTTTGACCACATTAATACTGCAGTTCGTGTTTAATGATATTATTCTTATTCCAATTAGGTACTCTGTAATTAATTAATAAGAAATTTATTTGTATATTTATATAGATGGCCTCAGTAAATTTTGGAATTTATTCGTCTAATTGGACAATGATGAATTTAAAATTTCAAAAACTAGTCCTAGGCGCCATGCGGATGAACGATTCAATTCGGATAATTTTAAAATTAACACCAAAAAAAATTATAGACTTACAATTATTTGTAAATGTAAGTATTTATTTAATTATTATTATCAGGGGCGTCATTTGGGGGGGGGGCAGAAGTATGCATTTGCCCATCGCTAAATTGTTAAGGTAAATTTGGGCCTGCAGACATATACCTACTGTTCACGAATCAACGTATTAATCATAATTAGCAGCTACAATAATTAAACAGTTGTGAATGTGATTTGTGAACTTAATGTCATATTACCATAAATTCGTATCTATAGAGTAGGTATAATATATAGGATAAGGGATAAGGATAAGATAACATTATATTATGCACGATATTATGTTATGTAATATGTATTATAATTTAAATAAAAAATGTATATAGGAACTACCAGGCCCTGATTTACAAAAATAGGGGCCCTGTACACTATTTTTTTGGCGGCCCTTCTTAATTAAAAATTTTAGTAAAAGTGAAAAGAAAATACTTAGAAAGACAATTAAAAGTTTAATTTGTATACAGGCACATTTAAATATTTATTTACAAATTATAATAATATTTTCTTGTTTTTCTTTATTTAAAAATATTAAAATACAGCAATTATATCTTAAAATGTTAATTGTTTTGTAATATCATGATTAATCACCAGAAGGATAAAGAGTCCAGTCTTTATTGTGTTAAAAAAGAGTGCAATCGTGTTTAAGTGCGTTAAATTGCAGAAAATGAACGTTCACTACTACAATTTGTGCATAGCATTAACAATGATATTTGTAAATGTAATATAGGTAGTGTCTACGTTGGTAAATGTATAGCGGATATTCATACTTCGAATATATTTCAAATAATAATTAGGATCAAGATGAGACTTAGTGTCGATTTTTCAACTCTTAAAACTGTATAAATTCACATTCAAAATTATCAAGATCTAAATCATCTGAATATGTCTCCACTATATTTTCTGAACATTTTTTATTTCTGATCTTTAAATATGTTTAAAGAGAAGCCCAAATTATTTTCTAACTCTTAATAAGCATTGTTTCTTTTTCTTAATTCTGTGAGTATCTTATCAGTTATCACATATTACATTATGAGTTTTGTAAACAAAATATTCTTTTACAGATAAAATCACACCTGGATTATTATTTGTGTCATCTAAACACTTACATCTTGTAAATTGTCTTTATATTTTTAATACACAATCATGCACCAAGTTTAAATTCCTGGATTTCGTTTTATAGTATTGAAAATTATTTCTTACATTATAAATAAATGCAATTAATGAACTATATACAGTAGAACAATAGTAGATAAATTTGTTGTAGATGCTTGAATGTCAATGCTTTTCTCATAAACCTTATACAGTTAAACCATTAATTATTATAGAATAGACACTTATTATCTAGTTATATCTTATATTACAGAATACACAAATTTTTTGTTATCATTTGAACACTAATCACACTTCACACTATGGTAAATTAAACATTATGTAAAGTATAAACAATGTAAGTACATATTATATAAAAATTATAAATTAATTTCCATATTATTATTATTATTGATTATTAAATACTCTAAATACTCAAACCTACTAAAATATTAAATTTTTTTTTTATGTAAAATACAAAATGAGAAATGGGTCTCTAAAAATTTTGGGACCCAGTGCTTGTAGTTGTTCTTGTTCACCGCATGCAAATGCGTAAATCAGGATCTGGGGACTACGGAGGAACTCTTGGAGTACTTTATAAATTATAAAACTATTGGGCCGGTTATTATTTTGCCCTGTCTTAAAAGATAATGAAATGACGCCACTGTCGTAATATTATACTATATTTATGAAGAAATATACATTTATACCTAAGTATATTTATATGTATATTAAAGCTTATATTGTTTTTAGGTCATGACAACGTGCTATAATGTAGTATCAGTAATGGTTAAAATGTCGAAGAAAAAAAAAACCTAGGTTAGAATTTATACATTGTAATAAATAATAATATAATATAATATAATATGTTATGTAAGAGAGTATCCGTTTATGAATATTTTTAATATATTTTTTAATTTGTCACATACCAATGCCATTATTATTATATTACTTTGTAGACTATAGTATTATTTGTTCATTTATTATATACTATACAAGATTTAGCTTACCTATTTTATGTACCTATAAATTATCACTTTTTTCTTATAATATAATATATTTGCTTTTAGAATATTGGTGTTTAATTAATTAAATATTGAATATTATAGAATATCCTAAACTATTTTCAGCTTAATTTAGTGATGATTAGAATCTTTGAAAAAAAAAAATGTATCTTTATTTTTGGAAATCGTTAATTTCCTGTGTGTTTATCTTTTTATTTGAATTTCTTCTAATTTATATTAGTTGTTATTAACCGAATTATATATAATATATATATTATATACAATATAATACATGTATACTGTAAAGGTATATATATGTAAAAAGCACGATTAACATATTTCATTTTCCTAACGAAGTGATATAAATCTATAATTAATAGAAATATATGCACACTTCACATTGACCTATATATTGACATGGTGCGACTCAGTGGTGTATTTATGTGGATAAATTCCTCCCAGACCCTTTTTTTATCAGATAAATTATGATATTGGATATTTACTTGGATATTTATAAGTCACAGGCCAAAAATGTTTGTTTTTTATTTTGATGATAAGTGATTACTGAGTATTATTGATACTGCGAAAATGAAGTATAGTCAAAATGTTTTTGAAAAAAGTTTTCGTGAATAATTCGTGCTAACTTTTCGCGTCTTTTCTTTCATTGAATTTTTTCCTTATATTTATATTATAAATTCTACCGCGGGTCGTACGTCTTCGAAATTGTCACATTTCGCGGTCAACTTTTCGTCCTACTTTTATTGAAAGGAATTTTTTACGAGAAACTTTTTTTTTAAATCGCCTTTATTCGTCATTTGCTTACTTCAACTCTCCATGATATTTTTGGATAAGTCGGACAATGGACGAGACTACCTTTCTCCGTTTTCTCCGATTTTTTTTTTTTTTTACCATAGCAATACATGGTAACTAATTTATTTATAATAATCAAAAACATATCAAAATTATTCTCTACAATTTTACTCTATAAACTGGATATTTTCAAATTTCACTCGACTTAAATATAAACAAATAGTTATTATTTTTAATTTTTTAGGAAATTTAAAAAAGTAATATAAGAGTTACTTCATTAAATTAATTAAAATATAATTTGAAATGGGAAAAATCACCCTGTATATATATAAAAATAGTAATAATAATACTTAAAAGTAACGATTTATATTAAATTCTTACATATTATAATAATATCCATGCATTCCAAATAATATTATACGTCGCTCCTCGCAAATCAATGTTGCCGCGCGGCGTCGGTCGCCGGCGCCAAAATCTCATTTCCGTACAGACGACCGCCGTTTTCCGTGGTCTTACGCGGCGGCGCGAGTACACACACGAAGGGTCGACGGACTCGAAATAATTTTAGTTTTACAATAAAAAAAAAAAAAAAAACGGTCGGTCGGTCTTATGTTCGGAATTAAAGAATTTTATTTTTAGAGTCCTCTGCCAAATTTTACCGGTATCGTTATATCATAAAATATAATTACATTGTACAGTGGTCGCCGCTTAAAATGATCACATCCGTCCGAGAGTATTCTGATCACAGATCACTATAACCGGAAATCAATTAACGTAAAGTAAAAGAATGTAAAATCATAAAAAAAAACAGCTATTATTAATAACGTTATTATTAATAACGTTATTATTAACGTCTCAAATAAATAACATTATATAAAAAATTGTCTATAAAATGGAAACCAATAAATAGGTATAAATAATTAACCCGTGATCCACCCCGCCACCGCCGATCAAAAGTCAGGCGACGCGTCGTCGTTGCTATGCCAATAAACAATTGACTAGACACATCAAGACATAGAGGAGACTCGAGGTATTAAAATATTTCAAGGAATCGATATTTTTTCATTGAAATTGAAACATATCTAATATAATCGTTTAAAGACTAAATACTGTAGGTATAGTTAAAATAATTCATAGATGCAGATAAATAGATAATATTACGCCATGTTATGCCATATAATATTTAAATTTAAAATTGTTTGGCTCTTAATATATCGTATCGATAATTGAGTGATAGCTATCGATGTAGAATCGTGTCGCTTACGCCAGAAACGTAAAAACTAATTTTTGAAAAAAATGTCGCTTACGCCCTTTTGCCTTTCCGCTTTCCACCATCGATATAATAACACTAAAACAAACATGGAGGTGAACCCTCCGTTCGTAGAATTCACAAATATCGATCTCGGTGTAATAACAGATACCAGTATGGTATTACGTACTTTTAACGGTATGCATATTTTTCGTAAAAGTTTAGTACCTATTACTCCAATATTAGTCGTCGTAGTTTCTTCATTATTAAGTATAAGTTTTAAATGGGTTCATTGTTTATAAGGATACGACTTCAATATTGCATTTTTGGCGATGTTAAAGATCATAAAAATTTTCTCCGAATAGGTAGATCTCTATAGTTTAATTAACTTTGGCATGACAAAGACAATATTATATGCATATATCAAAATTCAAAAGGATAATAGAATTAAATAAAGTACCAACTATACGAGTACATCCACTTTCCAACAGGAAACATATGCTATTTCATATTTGCTGTCATTTAAACCTGTTTGGGGGATGACATGTGACAGTCGACATAATGTGTCATTTTTTTTTTATGTCTGGAAACACTTTTACTACTCCGATTTTATATCCATTTTTCACGAATAGCATATGTTTCCGGTTGGAAAAAGGATGTAGTTGGTACTTTATTTAGGTCATTTTTAAAATTTCTCAAAATTGACCCTAAAAAGTAGAAAAAACGGCATTTTTCACGAAAAATGAAATTTTGACGAATTCAATTTCAATATTTCACGATATCTCGGGCAATTTTTATGATAGAGACTTGACAATTTTTTGGGGTATTCACATAGCTACTATATACAGGTATATGTAATATGTGGTAAAATTTTGGAACCGTTTGATTAATTTTTCTACAAAATACAAGACTTTGAGTTTTTCGTAAAATTCTCGTTTTTATGTATATAATGTTTGATAAAATTGACAATTTTGGGCATTAAGGTTTGAAAATTTTACTGTGGTATATACGAGTATTATTTAACATCATGTCAACATATTAGAAAAATCTCTATTCTCAATTATTTTTTAAAAGCTGTTATAATTTATATATTTAGTTTTTTTTTTTTGTTTTTTTGTTTTTATGTCTGAAAACACTTTTACTACACAAAATATTTGTATACCTAATAATATTAATACATATCAAGACTCTAATTAAATTATCTATAATACAGGTATTAGGTATAATATAAAACAAATTTCACGATTGAATATTTTTTTTTTTACGATATTTATAATCTATAAATTTATTTTTTATTTTAAACAAATACTAGTTATTATACGATACAATTTAAAGTACCTAAAATCAATATTCAAACCTAATATTATATCTAACCTAATATAATATTCTAATCTAATATTCCTAACCTCCGTTCAATTGAAACGAAATAATTCATTATGTGTACCACACAATATAAAATTTATGTATTATAATTTATTAATTTACATTAGGTATTATGCTCAGTATTATGTTATTATTTCGACGGATAAATATATTACTTTCGTTACGTATTTATTTTGTAAATAATAATATGAAAGTGATTTGAATGTTTCAAAAATCAAATTAATGTTATAGACTAGCGCTAAAATTAATAATGAGTGATATATTAATTTATGGAAATTTACTTTAAGATGATTGATGGTATTCCCCGTTGGTGTTATTAACGAATTTTCAACATTTTTTTTTTTTTTATTTTATTTTTTATCAATATCACGTCGACTGAACACTAAACACAACGCGAATCGTAATACGAAAATAAAATACAACTAATAACCGCTGATTTGAAATTATATTTGAAGAGAAATTATTTATACGCTTAAACAAGTTGAACGGGAAAACACCGAATACAACCGAACACGCCACTCGACTGACGTGGAAAACCACGAGGAAATCTCGCGTCGGCACGCTAACGTATAGTTTCTAGAGGCAACAGCGTAGTTTCTCATCAGTACAAAACAGTACGTTTTGGAGTCCAGTTAATATGATATCATAACGTTATGATAAGATTTTTTTCAACGATAAATTAACATTTATCCAATTTAAGATAGTTAGTTTTCCAATTTAATGATTATTATAATATAATAATATATTCTATTATAGTATAACATTTAGTATATTTTGCATAACATGAAAGACGAATAACTGATTTTTAAGTTTTAATCAAATAACAGTTAACCTTACATTATATAAATTTAAGTTTATCGATAATATAATCCGTTATGTTTAATTTATTTAATCACTATTTTGTAGGTATTAACTCTTAATTATTAAAATATGATATGGGTACCAACATTTTCAACAGATATTACAATTAAAATCCATCAAAGGGTTGTGTAATTATTAATTATGTAGGTATTCGTCATAATAATTATCATTATTGTTCTTGGCGACATTAAACATTTGTGTAGGAAAATAAGTGTAATAAAAAAAATTGATTAAGTTATTAAAATTTTTGCCAACGCAAGAAATTTATTTGTTTTATAATTGCGCAAGTTTAATTTTAGATCTGTTAGATATTTATCCGGCCATTTCATGTAGAGTAGTAATAGGTTAAAGAATTTTGTGCAGTTAATAAAATAAATGGGTCTAGTTTCTAAATTACTAACAGTTTTCTCAAGTATATACCAAGGAAAACTACAGAAAAATTACGAAAGTATATGATTTGTGATGAACTTAATTTTAGTTAGGTTAACTAAATAGTAAATACTAAATAATAAAATATAATAATACACATTATTATTATGGAATACGCTGTATATTAAAAGGCTAAATAAAGTAACAAATAATACAATTTTTATTTTCTAAAATATATATTTATTTTAATTATATATAAATTTAAACATGGCATCCATTATAGTAATAATAATAATTACACTACACCATCTTCCGCGAGGTTTAGTCACTTGTTCCGGGTCGACTAGCCCTGTTTTGAGACTAGATCTAGGTTCCTTATGTATGTCTTTATATTCTACCGTTTTCATTGTGATGATGCCGAATTTCTAAGTATATTTAAATAATTTTCAAAGCTGTCGGTCTCACGATAGAAATCTCTTATACACTCTAGTACACTAGTACACTAGTACACTAGTACACTACCCCATCTTCTGCGGGGTTTAGTCACTTGTTCCGGGTCGACTAGCCCTATTTTGATACTAGATGTCTGTTACCCACGCATAAACCTATTTTTTACTTATTTGTATATGGTGATGCCGAATTTCTAAGTATATTTAAATAATATTCAATCTTTAAAATATTTGGGCTGGACATAGTACGTTCCTCCTGCGAACAAAAATTTGCAGAAATTAACATTAATTATCGTCATTTTTAATACCTATGATATTTTGGAGGGTTTTTCATAACCACTTGGTATACCTCATTGTATGTCGTATGTGCCGAGTTCTCGGAGTTCTCTTTAACTTTAGCACTGTTTTTTTTTAAGATTTTCATAGAATTTATAAGTATTATTTAATAATTTAAAGTTAACAAGTTTTGTAGCTGGTACCATATCTTGATATCTTTCGATTTGTTGTGAAAAACCACATCTGTTATGTAATAGAAACATCTAAAATTTGTATATATCATACTGAATCATTTATTATAACTTATAAGCAATATTATATTATTATTTGCATATTATGTCAACAATTATCTGCCAAAAATCCATATTTTATCATTTTATGCATATTTTAAACATATTTCACACATTTTAATAGAAACTATAATATACGTATACGGTATACCTAAACTTTTATTTTGGCTGTATTTTCAGGGGTATTTTCTTTCTGTTGCGTTTAATACCAGTATATCAATTTATATTATATACGTAATGCTCATTTATCACCGGTAATTTGACATAATAATAAAATCTACCAGCATGTGTAAAAATTATTAACTCTTATTTTTTTAATATAATAGTGGGTCAATATTTTATTTTATAGCTATAATTTTATCTGAATTTTTGAATCAGTTGTGTCTCGTGTGTTGTTCGATTTCGTGTTTGTAGTTTTGTACAGTGTGTTTTTTTCTGTCATATTTGTTTTGTAGATTTAATAATAAATTTTATTATACAAATTTAAAATGCCTAAATTATACGGTAGACTAGTGTGTTAAATAAATATGTAAAGGATTTTGGAGAATCTATACATTTTGTACAGATGGTATAGTATGGTGATATGTCGTACTGTAAGATTTTAATATTTTTTTTTTCAGCATAATAACAATAGTAGGTATTAATTTCATGAAAAATACAATATTATTCAATATATTATATTAAACGAAAATCGATATACGAGTACCTATACACGTATTTTTTTTTTTTTTTTAAAAAAAAGTTTATAGTAAAATGAATATACAATTTGTATTTATCATAAAATAAATTATAATTTTATTGCATATTTTTTAGTTCTTTGGGCATATTTATTGGTATTTTTATGCATATTTGGCTAATTTTAGCTCCTATAACTTCTCTGCCCTACCCCCTACTAATAATATATGGGATAAAGATATACCTAATTATGATGCTATATTTATAATAATCGTTACCTATGAATTTTTATATTTGTACCGTATTCAATATAGTATATGTATAAGTATAAGTAATTTGTATTCGAGCTTCAATAATTTTTTTTGTAAATTTAACATTATTGTAAAATATTGAGAAATAATAAGAATCCATATACTCATAAATACTTTAAATATCGATTTTACTAAAATGTCAACTTTAAACACCTAGGAAACCACATAAAAAAAAATTGATTAAGTTTCATTAAATAACTAAGCATTTCTTCACTTATTTTGACCCATTTTGATTACTGTGGCACATTATATATTATACTTATACCACTGTATAATATTCAAAATTTCAAATATAACAAGTAGAAGTAGGTATTATAATAAATTGTTAAATCGTATATAAATCATAAAACCTGTTACCTGAGGAGGGTATAATAAAATTGTTTGTTATAAAAATATCCTACTACATACTACCACAAAATACATTAAATAATAAATACTATAAACTATTTTTAGTATAGTTCTATACTACTATAGTTTGATTATTATATAGTACATACAAATTATAAATATAGTAATATACTAATGTCTAATATACATAAAGGTCTATGGACACTATATAGTGGAGTCGTTCACGTTCAGGAATTTTACGTTATCACTTATCACAAACATAATAGTGTATAATCACAGATAACATAAAACATAATGTTATCTGTGCTACAACCGTGGTATGTAGCCAATGAGAACTACTTGTGTAATTATGGTTCTCTAATCTCCAGCAATGTATGGTAGGTATACTTCACAGAATATATATATATTAATATTATATATCAGCTGTGGTATGCTTACTTAATTCTTACTATTTGCTATATATATTTTTTTCACCCATGAAATAGAAAATAATTTCAATTTATAAACTTTTAAAATTGTAAGTAGTTCAACAATTCAAAATAATTAAATAAATTGAAAAATATCAATATTCGTACCTAGTTGTTTGTAAATATTACAATTTTAAAATAATATTCTCTACTAAATTATGACCTATGATTTATTTATCCATGAAACTTCTAGAATGTTCTCGATACAACGATTTCTTCCCTAGTCCCTTCCACTTCCACCATACAACGCCATAAAGTAAAAAACTATAAACAGATATCATTACAAAGCAAAAGAGTGAATAAATCATTTTGACATAAACGCTGTATTATAGCTTAATAGCTTATATCAAAAATTCAAAACCCGACCATTTTGTTCCGGTACTGTTTGTCGTACACTACTCTGTAACTACGTAAGTATGATTTTCATTTATATGTAATATTTAACGTTTTTAAACGCTTCTAAACAATATTTCTCAATAGTCTTCCACCTAGTTCTAACCTTCCATTGTTACGCCAATTTAGAATATTTTAACTGATTTCATGAACATTTGAATCCCAAGTATATATAATTACCTATACGTTAGCGTTCCTACTTTGTGACTTGTGTCGACCATACGTCCAAACTAATACTATTATACTACGTGATCATTTAAGGTTGTAAAAACAAATACTCATTGAAACAATTAAATACTTTTTTATATTATATTTCTGAACTCTGTTAATGTTGTATTTATTATCGTAAATATGATTTTCTTTATTATACAGCAATAATGTATATTTTGTTTTTTCACGCCTATATAATCGAAATAAGCGCGCCGGTCGATTCTATTTGTCGGTAATATGCATATGCATATAATTTCATTGATTTAACTAACAAAAATAATAGTTTTATATATTATTTATAAGATACCTATAGGTACATAATGTATTTCCTATAATCTGTGGTTTATTGTAAGTCGTAGTCACTCAATCCAAGGTCGTTCCAATTTATATTATGACATAATTTGTATAGAAACTGTATAATGCTAATATTAAAAAACTATCTAGATTTTTTACAGTAAACCAGTAAAGTAAATTAGTAAAATATATTAGTATCATGAGTCATACTATTGTAATTATTTAAATCACTATAATAATAATCATACCATTGTCATTACCTCTATACAAGTGTAGTAATTATATGTCAAATAATTCAAAATTATTTTTTAACGAGTAAATTTAAAAATAATTTTCTATTTTGTATTCATGAAAATCTACGTTAAATAGGTACTATTTTCTTGATTTGTTTAGCTTTAAGTTAAGTGTAGAGGATTGACATAAGTATTATAAATTGTTTATATATTAATCTTAAATTCTACCACGATTATACCTAAATAAATAAATAATTTTTTATAGATTTTATTTATTTATTCAAGCTCAATCTTAAGATAAAATGGCTAAAACTCCAGCAGTTGGTATTGATTTGGGTACAACCTACTCTTGTGTGGGTGTGTTCCAACACGGCAAAGTAGAAATCATTGCCAACGACCAGGGTAACCGTACTACTCCCAGTTATGTTGGTTTCACTGATACCGAACGTCTCATTGGAGATGCAGCCAAAAACCAAGTTGCCATGAATACTAACAATACAATTTTCGGTAAGTAATTGTTATTATAAATGTCAATTATTATTTCTTCGTTATAATATTCATATTTATAGATGCTAAGCGATTGATTGGAAGACGTTTTGATGATGCTACCGTACAAAGTGACATGAAACACTGGCCTTTCGAGGTAATCAGCGATGGTGGTAAACCAAAGATAAAGATTTCCTATAAAGGAGAAGACAAAGTTTTCTCTCCAGAAGAGGTAATATTATTGTTTTGTTAAAATATGTCCAAACATAACATATGTTTCCATGTATTTACTAATTAATGTGTATTACTTTTAGGTATCATCTATGGTTTTGACCAAGATGAAGGAAACTGCTGAAGCATATTTAGGAAAGACTATCACAAATGCTGTAATCACCGTACCTGCCTACTTCAACGACTCACAGCGTCAAGCCACTAAGGACTCTGGTACTATTGCTGGTTTAAATGTTATGCGTATCATCAATGAGCCTACAGCTGCTGCCATTGCTTATGGTTTGGACAAGAAAACATCTGGTGAACGCAATGTTCTTATCTTCGATTTGGGTGGTGGTACTTTTGATGTGTCCATCTTGACCATCGAGGATGGAATATTTGAAGTGAAATCTACTGCTGGTGACACTCATTTGGGAGGTGAAGATTTTGACAACAGAATGGTCAACCACTTCGTCCAAGAATTCAAACGCAAGCACAAAAAAGACTTGGCCACTAACAAAAGAGCTTTGAGACGTTTAAGGACTGCTTGCGAACGTGCAAAGCGTACTCTTTCATCTTCTACCCAAGCCAGCATTGAAATCGATTCTTTGTTTGAAGGCATTGACTTCTACACTTCGATCACCAGAGCTCGTTTTGAAGAATTGAACGCTGATCTTTTCCGTAGCACTATGGAACCAGTTGAAAAGTCTTTGCGTGACGCCAAAATTGACAAGTCTGCCATCAATGACATCGTGTTGGTCGGAGGTTCTACCCGTATTCCTAAAGTACAAAAATTGTTGCAAGATTTCTTCAACGGCAAAGAATTAAACAAGTCTATTAACCCTGATGAAGCTGTAGCATATGGTGCTGCTGTACAAGCAGCTATCTTGCATGGAGACAAATCTGAAGAAGTTCAAGATTTGTTGTTGCTCGACGTTACTCCTCTATCTCTGGGTATTGAAACTGCTGGTGGGGTGATGACCGCTCTTATCAAACGTAACACCACTATCCCAACCAAACAGACTCAAACTTTCACCACTTACTCTGATAATCAACCTGGTGTATTGATCCAAGTTTTTGAAGGAGAACGTACTATGACCAAAGATAACAACTTGTTGGGAAAATTCGAATTAACCGCTATTCCACCTGCACCACGTGGAGTCCCCCAGATTGAAGTCACTTTTGATATTGATGCTAATGGTATTTTGAACGTTAGTGCTATTGAAAAATCTACCAACAAAGAAAATAAAATCACAATCACTAATGACAAGGGACGTTTGAGCAAGGAAGATATTGAGCGTATGGTGAACGATGCTGAGAAATACAAGGCAGAAGACGAACAACAAAAGAATGTCATCTCTGCCAAGAATGGTTTGGAATCTTACTGTTTCAATATGAAGAGCACAATGGAAGATGAGAAAATCAAAGAAAAGATCCCAGAATCTGACAAGAACACAGTTTTGGAAAAAGTTAATGAAACTATTAAGTGGTTGGATGCCAATCAACTGGCTGACAAAGAAGAATATGAACACAAACAGAAAGAATTGGAAGGAGTTTGCAATCCAATTATCACCAAGTTGTATGCTGGTGCTGGTGGTGGCATGCCAGGAGGTATGCCTGGTGGAATGCCAGGTGGATTCCCTGGTGCCGGAGCTGGAGGTCCTACCCCAGGTGCTGGAACAGGAGCTGGTCCAACCATTGAAGAAGTTGATTAAAGTAAATTTTAATTCAATCGCATTCCCTTCTCATAATTAAAACACCAATGGTAAATTTGTGTTTTTTTTTTTTACTGTTAAAATATTTTGTTGCATTTAATTTCAATATTGATAAATAAAAACACATGATATATTAATTGGTTTTTTTTATTTATAATCCTTTACAGAGTTTTGTTATTAATTAATGGTCTTATATATAATTTACTTTTATGTTATAATCATGGCCGTATTTATATTGTTATGACTTATGACTAGGACTTGGATTTCAATGCACTTTGCATTTTTTTCTGAGGCTTTCTGTATGATGCTCGTTTTGTTAGATATATATTTTAGGTATTTTTTTAATTATAATAAGAAATTTTATTTTACATTTTTTTAAATTTAAGGTCATCTTACTAATTTTTTAGGTCATTTTAAGGGTTTTTAAATATTAGATATAAAATGTTTGTATGCTAACAATAGGTGAAAACCCAAATTGATTATTTCTTATCTACAGTTCTAATGTATTAAATTTATATTATATAAATTATACTCAATTAACCCGCCTATCACTTCAGTAGATGTAGAAAAGAGTTTCTTTATTTACAAAAACTTATTGGCGGACAATAGAATGGCGTTTATATTTGAATATTTGAAGCATGCTTTCGTAATTCAGTGTAAAAATAAAGAATAATTTTGTAATTTTTTTTTAATATACTCGTAAGAAGTAAAATAAAATATTTATGTACGTGTAATGTAATTTTTTTAAATTTTAAGCTATTTTAAATGAATTTTTAAGTTGCATTTTTTTAAAGGCATTTTTCGCGTTTTTTAAGGACATTAAAATCCCAGCCCTAGTTATGACCAATTGTAAATACATTTTTACAATATTGCATAAAAGTGATACCTGATTAATTTATATATTATTTAATGTATTATAATTAAGATTTGGTAATATTTATTATTTTTAAGTAATGAAAATCATGTGTCTAAAACATTTAGACTAGAAATATTTAATTGTATTAAAGTTAAGTATTCAATTACCATTCTTCCCCACACAGTTTTTTCCACTACTCCCTCTAAAATAATAAAATTAAGTTAATCATATAAAACATAGAAACATACAATATTTTAATCAATAATAATTTAATGAACTAATCCATATTTAATATCACAATTATTTAGTCATATGTTACACGCATTTAAATAACAGTATTGCAGTGTAATTTTAAGTTTACCCCAATCGATCATTGTTATAAACTATAAACTCGCAAGTCACAACGGTGGCGGTTTTGATCAAACTTCAAGGGGGGTGGGCGAATTCAAATATCAATCTTTTTCCCCCTTGTATATCTTAAATTACAATATCAGAAATTGGTTACAGTTACCCAACTAAAATATAAACATTACATCAATTTGTGTTTAAAATATATATCAAGATAATTTGAACTAAAATCAAAGTAGGTACCTACCTAATTACTTAATTATTCTAAAGCATCAACAAAATGTATTAAACTAAATAAATAAATTCTAAGTTTTACATATTTTTAATAATTATAAAGAGCTGATACTATCCTGCCGCAGGGATATAGATGTGCAAATCATAGTGATTAATTTTAATTAGAATTTAAATGCAATGATAAACCATTCGAAAAAACGATTCTGAGCGAAGTTCAGTCAGATAATGTAGGTAACCTATTGATTAAAATGTTGACATTTTTTATTAAATATTTAAAACGCAAAATTTCATCACACATATAGGGACCATATAGGTACATATATATAGTACATAAATGAATACCCTATAATATTTTCAAGTCTTTAAGTTTAATATAAATGCTCATAAAATCCCTTGTCACCTAAATGCCAATATAATAAAAAAATTTAACAATTTTATTTATTATATTGTAAAATTTTATATTATTGTAAAATATTGAAATATATTAGAAAGAATCCATATAAATACTTTAAATATTAATTTTACTGAAATTTCAAATTTAACAACTATAAAAAAAATTGAATGTTTTGATTTTCCTAATATTTTGAATAATTATTAAAATATATATCAGCATTCTTCAATGACATTTTCCAAATTTTTTGGTTTTTCATTGTAAAAGTATTGAGAAATAATAAGAAGAATATTCGAATGGATTCTAAGGTTTTCCTTTAAAGTAAAAATATAAATTTTAAACAGAAAAAAATGAGAGTAGGGATTTTTCTAATATGATTTGATATGATGTTAATTTAATAATTTATATGTAAAATATACTTCAGTAAAATTTTCAGACCTTAATGCCAAAAATTGCTAATTTTATCAAACATAATATACATAAAAACGAGAATTTTACGAAATATTCAAAGTCCTATATTTTGTAGAAAAATTAACGTAACGGTTCCAAAATTTTACCACATATATATAATACCAATGTGAATTTTAATTGGATGTTTGTCGTTAGTCGTTACCATTCCTGCTTTTATCCAAATTTTATAACTTTACATAATATTATATACTATATACACAATACACATATTATATTATATAATTATATAACTGTAAAAAAATATAAATAAAAATTATTTGTGTAAAAAAAAATATACCTTATGCCCGGGGGGGGGGGGCATCGCCCCTACCGCCCCACCTTAAAAACCGGCACTGAGTCACAAGTACCTACTAAAGATTATATGGGACCTTCATCTAATAATTATAATTTATAAAAGCAACTATAAAATTAATAATAATAAATGTCTTTATAAAGACAACTAAATATTTAGGAATTATAATTTTCAATTGTTATTAATAATACTTGTAAATTATTGTTAATTCTGTTTTTATTTCTAATCGTGATCAAAATGTAAGTAGTAAAATAGTAAAAACATGGGAACTCTACTATTATGTTTTTAATACTTCACAATTTTCATATATTCGTATATAAATTTATAATATGTTTTATCGATTGTCTGTGTGTCTGATTTTGGGACAAGGTCTAGTGTCTTGTGATTGTTGAAAACGATCGAAATGTTTCCTAGCAACAGACATTATTATATTATGGTTTCGTGCGGGGCAGGTGGTTTATACCCAAGTTTGGTTCCGTATACTTTGTAATACTCGTCACACAGTAAACGCGGTTATAAACGGTGTTTAATTACGTGTATTATAGTCGCAGATCAATATTATTAAAGTAGGTACTAATTGTGAACTTAGCAAAGAAATTTTCTTTTCTGATAATGATATAGGTAATTTAAATATACACATAAAATATAAACAATATTTTGCACCGACAACAATAGTAATCAGGAATTTATTATATATAACGCACATGTTCATGAAGAGATGATAATAAACCGACATGAACAGATATATGACATTGAATCAACTCGGAGACGGCACGTACGGATCTGTCGTGTTGGGACAAAACATCGATACAGGAGAAAAAGTTGCAATTAAAAGGTATTATTAAATATTTAAATGTACATGTTTTAAAAGTATATAACTGATGCCCTGATTGTATATTTTATCTATACATAATTATTATATTGCAATTTAAATAATAAACCCATAAATATACAGGCCGAGCGAAAATGAATGGGAATGATACATACCTATGGTCGAAAATCATATAATATGTAAGAATTATATGTAAATTGACGATTAAAAAATCAAAATGTTAACATTAAGTAACGTGTATTTTTTAATAATTCTTATGATAATATTATAGAATGTTTGGATTTAAAAAAACAAAAAATAACGTAGATAATATATTTCTCAAAGTCGTAAAATTTAATGACCCACTAAAAAAATGTATAACTAATAAAAAATAACACTTTATTTAAAAGAAATTATTTTTAAATAAATTAACTAAAACAACAAATTAAAATAACTTTTTACCTTTTAGTAAAATATACTAAGGGATGTTATAAAAACACTACACCCTCGTCTCGATTTATATACCTGTACAGTACATTTTATTATGTGTACTCTGAAAAATATTGTAATATTAGTATATTACTATATTGTTACAGAATGAAAAGAAAATATTATTCTTGGGATGAAGCCATGAATTTGAGGGAAGTTAAGGTATCTATATAAAATTTACTAAAATACCTATAGTACTTCTTGTTTATGCTACATAGATATATTAATATATTATGATAATAATTAATCTTAATTCCTAAATGATTAAATGTAATACAAAAGTGAATATAATTTTATTAAAAATACCTACTATTTATGATTATTTACAGTCTTTGAAAAAATTAAACCATGCTAATTTAATTAAATTAAGAGAAGTCATTAGAGAAAACGATACTCTCTATTTTGTATTTGAGTACATGAAAGAAAATCTATACCAATTGATGCGCAATCAGAGTAAATTTTTTCCAGAACAATCTATTAGAAATATACTTTATCAGGTATAAATGGACTATATATTATTTTATTAAAATGTATGTTATAAATTACGTAAACACAAATTATAGTAAATATATATTTTATTTAAATATTATAATAAAATATATGAATTGAATATTATTAATTTATTATTAATATTATTGTACTAAAAAAATATATTTTTCCATATTACTATAATAACATTGTACTATTTTATAGCCTAATAGGTATTAAGAAAAAAACAATTTTACATTTTATGTTTTTTAATTTTTCATTATTATTATTTTTTTTAAATTATGATGTATTGATGACCAATATAAGAATATTGATACTCAATAATTTATATAGTTTGTTTATTATTCAATAAATTGTAATTTATATATTATCAATAATATTATCATACACAATACAATACACTATACCTAATACCTATACAACTTATAAGTACCTACCATATAAGTTATAATATAATAATTTAATTTTTAAACTAAAAACAATTCAAAATTCAAAATCGCTCAAATTAATAATATAAACAATAGGTATTATGATTGAATTAAGCTTTCCATTCGAATTTCTAAACGATTAAATTGTATTATACTAATATAATATTAGGTACTATGATGATTTACGTATAAATCAACTAAGTTAAAAAAAAATGTATCCATATCAATTGATTTTGTTCGAAGATTTTTCAAGGACTTGCATTCATGCATAGACACGGTTTTTTTCACCGGGATATGAAACCAGAGAATCTTTTATGCTGTGGACCCGAGCTAGTGAAAATCGCTGATTTCGGACTGGCTAGGGAAACGAGATCGCGTCCACCGTACACCGATTACGTCTCTACCCGATGGTACCGAGCACCCGAAGTGTTATTGCATTCTATCAACTACAACACGCCGATCGACCTATGGGCTGTGGGATGCATAATGGCAGAATTGTACACGTTTAGACCACTGTTTCCAGGCACATCCGAAATCGACCAGATATTCAAAATATGTTCAGTCCAGGGCACACCCGATAAGGTAAAAATGATGATATACCTTAATAAAATAATTGTTTCGGTCTAGACCAAGATATAAAATAATTATTATAATATAAATTTAGCTATATAAAAGAAAAATTGAGACATGGAATTTTTCTAATATTTTAGTATTATGTTAAGTAATACATAAGTATACTTTAATAAAATTTTCAGACCTCAAAATACAAAATTGCCAATTTCATCAAACATTACATAATATAAAAACATTAAAAACCAGAAATTTACGAAATATTCAAAGTTCTTATATTTTGTAGAAAAATTAACGTAACGATTCCAAAATTTTAATACATACCTATATATATATACTACCTATGTGAACATCTAATAAAATTTTCAAGTCTCTAAGTTTAATATTACCTGATTTATCTTGAAATATTTAGTAAATATTCAGTTTTCATGAAAAATACCGTATTTTCATCATTTTTGGCAGTGTTCTTACCCCATAAGCGCAATTTTGGAAAATAAAAAAAAAAGGCGTAGGTAATAAAGTATCAATAACATCCATTTTATAATCGGAAACTTATCATGCTATTCATGAAAATCGGAGCATTATTTCAGGTTGAAAAAAGATACATTATTTGCTTCGTTCAAAATTTAAAATAATTTGAATTAGTATTATAGGTACATATTATTACATATACTCGTATTTTATAATGTTACAAAAAATTCTAAAGAAGTATGATTTTCATTTAAAAATATAACTACATTTAATATCGGCAAGTAATAATAGTATTATACTATTATTATAAATTATAATACAATAAAAATAAATCTATTTGACTTCATTAGTAGCACATTTTTATTGGAGGAGGGAAGGTATCGTAATAGTGTAATAATTTTATTAATTAATTTAAAAATTAATTAATATAATAAATAATAAATACATTTCTTTATGTAAATATTTTTTTATAATTTTATATAAGAAATTGAAAAACTATATTCAATATAATATTAATGATGATTTTCCGATTTTTTTACATATTTATTTAATAATAAATTGTATTATTTTAAATAAAAATTACTATGATAGAGATAATCTTCAGACTCCTACACTTCTTTCCCCATATTTTACTGCTTAATGCATGGTTCATATATTTTAATTTACTAATTTAACTTAATTTTTCTTAAATTACCTATTATATATTATGAAGAGCATACTCTATATATCTTATGCTCTTATACACAATACACTCACTTTATGTATTTTCAGATAGTCATGTAATAAATCGAATTATCTACACATTTAACGCGGTAGTAGCAATAAATGTGGCCCTGAGATAAAAAAAAAAAAAAGATTATATTATTATTTTTAATTGAAAATAAAAAAACCTTCAAAAGGGGTGAGATACCCCTATAACTAGATAATATGTATTTTATTTGTTTAATAAATAAATGACAACTTGGTAGTAGGTATATTGCACAGAAACTAATAAACTTTAATGATATTAAATCATGCGATATAGGTATTTCTATATAAAAAATGCTTTATAATGCAATTATTGTCATGTTGAATAGTTATTATTATAACAATTGATGTTAGGTCTTAGGTACATGCTATTTTTTGTAATTCAATATTCCTCTTTAATTATAATTTATAAATATAAAACAATAGTTATAGATTAGGTAGGGTATACCGTATACGATTTGTAAGGAATAATTTGAAATTTTTAACTGTGGTTTATGATAATATTATATAACTATTATAATAGTGTATGACCATGGACTACTACGGAAACGGAATAAATATTAAATATTATGATATTTATATAATTGTCTAAATTCCTGTTTATACCAATTATACATTTTATACCCATTACTATCTCAATGATCAAATGGGAAGTGATAAAAATAATATTGTGGATTTGTGGTCGTTATATATCAAGGAGTTTAAAATGATGTGCAATCAAAATACTGCATATTATTATTATTATTACTGTATTCTGTATATTATTATAAATTAAACTAATTACTCAATATTTAAAAACAATTTTGTATAAATTTTCACATTGTTTTTAAATTGTTGACATAAATTATACAAATACGTATAATGTATACACATTATATTATGCATAATTTTATATTTTATAATAGGTACCTACCTACGCGATAATATTATATTGTTATTTTAACTGTTCAATATTACTTACTGAAATAAAAAAAGTAAAAGTACTTATAATAATATATAATTATATGTATATTATATTTATTAATATGTAATATATATTAAAAATTAAATATAATATATATTATTAAGGTAATAAGATATTTATAATTTGTTGTACTATATAGAATTATTAATAAAGTATACCTAGTACCTACTTATTGTCTTATTAGTCAATTTATAAAATTAATTACCAAATTTGTACCTTTCAGACATTCAGACACGGATGAGTGATGAATGATGATGGAAGTATTATAAACTATAATTATTTGCGAATAATAAATTTATATTTGATATAACATATATATATTATACTCGTAGTTGCCTGTACTTATAACTTAGGTACCTACCTATACACAAAAAAACGAAATATACGTTTTAACGTTTATAACTTTAGAAAAGTTTTATAATTTACTCATGTGGCCATGTGGGTATATAGTTCTTGTTCTATTATATTATAATATTAATATATTTTATGATTATCCTTTCTATCGTTTTATTTATCACATAACATATTTAAATATAATATTATACCTATACTCGATTCAGAATAAGATCGGTAGTTGGCGGCGA
This sequence comes from Tetraneura akinire, assembly GCA_021307375.1. Taxonomy (NCBI): domain Eukaryota; kingdom Metazoa; phylum Arthropoda; class Insecta; order Hemiptera; family Aphididae; genus Tetraneura; species Tetraneura akinire. The sequence goes on from JAIUCT010000025.1 coordinate 26,662, forward strand.
CGAGTTTTCGTCCGTTTCGGTCAGAGGTTTCCACTTCCTAATCGCCCACCAATTTGCATTCGATACTTACAGCGCTGCGTTACAATCGTGGCGAGTAGGTGTATTATTATATTATACAATTTATTCATCCCTCCGTGCGCGCTCGTTTTTACGTGTTCTCGCATAGTGCATTTATACGTTTCGAAATTTTTAATTTTTAAACTTGTAAATATATTGACGAAATTTTTTTAATTTGTAAATATGTATATTGACGAAATTTTTTAATTTTTTAACTTGTAAATATATTGACGAAATTTTTAAATTTTTAAATTTATAAATACGAGTATATTGACGAAATTTTTTTATTTTGTATGAAATAATTTTTACCTGTGTAGTATAATAAATAGAATGTTTGTAATATATTTAAAAATGGTTAAAATTATAAAAAAAGGTTTTTATTTAATTATTATATTTAATAAATTTATAATTCTTATTATAATTGTATTTAATATTACGTAAATACATTACAAACGATACGTACGTAAGCATTCGTCTGTGTACACTACACATGTCGCGGCGTACGAAACAATTCAGTACCGCACGGCGCGTGACAGTCATTGAGTGGGCACAATGTATTTTAAATTATGTGAACACGTTAATTGTCATTACTAGAATAAACGACGCTCCCGTAAAAGTTGTGGCGCTAGGCACCCAACTTAAATCGACGCCACGCCCATGCGCAGAAGTTGGCCGGCAACTACCGATCTTATTCTGAATCGAGTATATAGTGTAACTTAAAAGTTAAAACCCAATTTAAAACCATTTTACTATATATTATACATATTATATTTAAATATTAATAGTTTAACAAGTCTTATCGGATAAAAAACAAAAAAAAAAAACGTCTGACGTATATTTTGTATAAAAAAAATTAATGTGCGTTTATATTAATAATATATATAGGTACATATAATTAAGTTAATCATAAAAAAAATCCATACAAAGACGTCATAATAATACTGTGATATAGTCATAGTGGATATATGCGTAGGTTAATCGCGTTTCATTAACGTAAAATAAAATAAAAAACGATAATTTTCCAAACTATTTGTGCACGCAATTTTTTATGCGAGTAAAAAGTGCATTATTATTATTTTTGATATTTTGAAACCGTGCGAGTTACCAAATGACATTACATTCGTGTTCAAAATTACTTAGTCTATAATTTCTTATTATATTTTATTATGTTCATGTGTACGGGAAACGCATGCAATATGCAATAAAATATCTTGTATAAATAATATAATATAATACAATATATAGCGTGATACCTAACATTGAATATCTAAAATTCTAAACGTTTCTAGTCCATATAAGAGGAAAACTTGTTTGCACTGCAGATGGTACCTAAAGGTTATAGTTATATTATTATAATATGAATATGTAGTACCAACCTACCTATGCATTTCTTTTTCTTATATGGGAGTTAATGAGTTATATCGTAATCGTACTGCACTTGTGTGCATTGTGCATAGAACTATAAAAGTAATCAAGCATATTAAAATATGTACGAGTATATTAATGTGTAATAAACAAATAATCTATTTGTACTTAACGCCTTAATGGTGATATACTTAATGTTAATACCTAAATTTTAAATATATAAAATAAATAGCTATAAATATTTCTTGAATTTTACCAACATAAAGGTAGTTTATTTTTAAAAATGAATAAATTATGGCATACATATTTATTTTTTTTCGTACATACCTATGTAAAAAGTTAATAATATAATATTATGAACCATAGATTATTCTATTATCAATGACATAAATTATATAGGTACTTACAGAATGATCAAATAGATAGGTACGTTAAAAATGCAAAAGCGACGAGGAAAGCCCTAAAAGAAATACGTTATTAGTTATTACTTATTAGTTTATTATACCTACTTACCATTTATTTCATTTTGAAATTAAAAATATTAAATTTAAAAATTTTAATATTGAAACTACAGTAGGTACATTTAAATGTTATATAATACAAGTGATTTTTAAAATATTAGGAAAATTTACGTAGATATGAAAAAATATGGTAGACCATCAGGAACAAAATTGTATATTATTATTTATTCTTTGATAGAATATTTTTATATAAACTACGAGTACAATATTATTATTACTCACGATTGAATTTGTTTTTATTTAGATATTATATTCTATATTATGTTATATTATAATATAGGTACATTAAAAAAAATTTGTATTTCAGAAAGAATGGTTTGAAGGTTACCAATTAGCGTCAGCTATGAATTTTAAATTTCCCCAATTTAAACGATTAATGCTCAACACAGTTGTTCCAAATGCAAGTCGTGATGGAATACATTTGATGGAATTATTGCTCAGTTGGAATCCAATCAGAAGACCTAGTGCTCAAAGTGCTTTAAGGTATCAGCTATAGGTATCCTATGATGTATATTAAAAAAGGGAAGGGATACAGGTGTAAAGAGGATAGTGTTGAATTTTGATTAACATTTGAATGCATTGATAAATCATTACATCTGCAGTGGCGTGTTCAGGGGATAGGCCCGGGCCCACCCACATTTTTGTATATTGTTTCTACTTTTTGAACTTATACTTAATACCTAATAAATTAACCGAAATTAACTAGGTATTAAAAAAAAAATTAATTTAATCTTATCAATTGATACAATTTTGTAAATATTTAACGTAATTGTGATTCTCATATTTTTCGTCCAAATGTAGCTATTTAAAGTTGATATTTTTAATTTAAACGAAAATCTTATAGTCCATACTATAGTATTCTTCTTATTATTTCTCAATACTTTTACAATAAAAATTAATAGAAAAGCCAAAAAATTTGGAAATTTTTATTGAAGCACACCTACTGGATTACATTCTAAAGACGATTTTGAGCGAAGTTCATCAGATAATACATGTACTGATTAAAGTTTTTACATTTATCAGTCTCTACGTTCAATATCATAGCCGTCCCTTCAGTTTGCGGGGCTCGGGGCAAACATATTTTGCGGGGCTCGGGGCAAACATATTTTGCGGGGCTTATATTTATATATATATATATAGCCTTTATAGGTAAAAACGCAGGGCCTGTTTAACCACGGAAAAGCGCGAGGCCCGGGGCAAAGGCCCCGCTCGCCATGCCCTAGGGACGGCCCTGTTCAATATAAATAAAAATAATACATCATAAAACCCCTAAATGAGTCATTATTAAATACCTAAATCTGGCAATACTTCGCTCAGAATCGTTTTTTGAATGTACCTAATGATTTATTATTGCATTCAAATGTTAATCAAAATTCAACGCTATTCTCTTTACACCTGTATCTCTTCCCTTGATTTTTTTATACTTTAAACAGCTATAAAAAAAAAAAAATCGTAAATGTAATAATTCAAAATTAATTGGAGTTAAGTAAAATGTATTTAAACTTTAATAAAATTATAAAAAAATTTTAACATTAATGTAAAATATGGAAATATAAGAAAAATCAATATAAATACTTTAAATATCCATTTTCCTGAAATTTCAACTTTAACACCAATAAAAAATTGAGACTTGACATTTTTCTAATATTTTTGAAATACGTTAAGATATAGGTATACCTATCAGTATGCTTCAATAAAATGTTCAAACATTTTCCAAATTTTTTGGCTTTTTTTTATTAATGTTTATAATAAAAAGTATTGAGTTATAATAAGAAGAAGTATAATAGGTACTTGAAGTAGAAATGCATGGATTCTAAGATTTTCACTTGAATTAAAAATATCAACTTTAAACAGCTATAAAAAAATTAAGACTTGGGATTTTTCTAATATTTGAATATAATATATCATATATAATTACATACACGCATGAGCATAACCTATGAGCTATGACCAATCCGAATTAATGAAATACATTTTTGTAAATAAGAAAATGTTTAAATGTCGTATAAATATAATGTATTATATAGTAATAATTATTAATATTAAAATCAATTTGATTAATATCAAGACATAAAAGATATGTGATTTTTAGTGATGATTTAAAAATTAGGTAGGTACCTTTAAAAGTATAATTATATATATACGAGTAGGTTATATTAATATTTACCTATAAGTGTAACACGTATGTCATTGTGATTGTATCAACATATTTACCTACATAATACCATTGATTTTATAGTAGGTAAGGTAACCTATATTATAAAATCTATGATAATACCTATAACATTTTTAAGAAAATATACATTTTTAAATAATAATTTTTCAAATAAAATTACCTATATTAAAAAAATCTTATTGGTACTTATACATTTTTCATCTTAATAAAGGGCACTGTGATTTATTTCAGGCAACCATACTTTCAAGTCGGACAACAACGTCTGATCCAAGATGCAGGAGAGGTGACTTATGCTAAGATCGGACAAAAAAAACAACCGGTACATCTTATGAAATCCCAAATTTCACTCCTTCAACCTAACAACAATAAGCAACAAATGAAGTATACTTACCTTATAAGATTAAAATTAAATATTTACTGAAAATTTTGGATTCTGATCAAGGCTTTGCACCCGAATTATTTATTCGGGTTATGGGTTTCAAATGTTAATATTGTATTCGGGTTTTCAAAACACCACATTGAAAAATTTTACAAAATATTAGGGTACCTACTCATAACCGTTATTATTCGGATTAATATTGGTTAATTCGGGTGTTAAGTAAATTGTAAATACATAATTAATAATAAATAAAATACATCAATAATAAACATGTTTAAATTCGTTTTGTACTTTTAATTAATTGTATTTTATATTAAGAATTAAGATATTATTTTTACCCAAATATGTCAATTTATCATCAGTGTTTGACATCATGATAATAGTTAAAATTATAATTATAAATAATTGTAATTTTAGTAAGTTTTTTTGTAGAGTATACCGTATACATAATCACAATAGTATACAATATTCAAGAGACAAGAATTAGTACATTAAAATTATTTTACCTAAATTTATAATTTTATATCATATATTATATATATTGTATTTGTATATTGCATATTGTATATATACAAATAATAACGTATTGGAGGTAGGTACTTCTTAATTTGAAAATTCATTCGGGTTTTAGGTTTTAGGTTTTATTTAGGTTATGGGTTTATTCCGGTTATTTAAATAAATTCTATTCAAGTTAATAATGGTTTTAGATGTTTGTTTTTTAAGGGTTTTTAATGGTGTTACAATTTCTGGTTAATTTGGGTGCAAGCCTTGATTCTGATGGTCATGATGGTATTGTAATTCTAAATTACGTTTATTTTAGATATGATAAACAATGGGACACGATAACGAATAAGCCAACTATTAATAAAGATAAATCGTGGTACGACATTGACGCGGATGTTGTGGTGTCGAGTGAGAAAAAACTTATAAGTGCCAAGCAACATTATCTTTCTGTGGCCAGATACGTCACGGGCAGAGCTTCCAAAGTTCAAGCAGTCGAAAATGAGTAAAAGAATGTTTATCATCAATAAGACAATAACTACATTTACATCAAAATAATTCATTGGGTTATGAGTAGTATTTTGGTATTTTTAATTAAGTATCAAAGTATAAAAGCCAATTAAAATACCTGTATAGTAAACTGGATAAATTGTATTATTTTTTAATGGGAATTTAAAAAAAAATTCAATACAATATACACCTTATTAAAGGTCCAAAAATACTAAATGTTTAATTTACAAATGATAGTATGATACATTGATGATTAATAGTATTCAAATATAGAAAAATTATAATTTTTAAGTTTTATAATTTTAATAAATATTAAATACCTACTTTGGCGGCTTTGACGCGGGGAATTTATTTTGGAAATGGACGGGTTGATTAGTTATGACGACATAAATGAGTTTTTCTTTATAGTTTTCACAAATTTATTAAACCCTACTTGGAAGTTAAATATGCTAGATAGATGGTTCTTATATTTATGTGTTTTTAAGTTGTAATTGAAAAAAACAAAATATTTATAAAATAAATTTTAAATAAGAAAAGAAATATTTTAAATACTTTATAATACTAGTTACTTAAGTATTTATATTAGGTACCATATCTATAATATTATTTAAAAAATATTAATATTAAAAATTTTATCTTTAACCTACTAAATTGTCTATTGAAATAATTGAGGTATATTTAGAGGATAAAGTTATTTAATTCAACTTATAGATACTGAGTAAAGTGAAGAATGTTTTTACACAGGTATCAAATAAATTAATTAAAATATATAATTTTTACATATACAAGTATGGCTATATATAGGGTGATCAGAATTTTATATTATTATACATGATGCATAACAATGTAATTTAAGTTCTCCATTTAAATTTCAAATGTTGACCTTCTAAAAAGAATATTTAATAAAATTCAACGCCTAAATATTAGATAAATTATATAAATTTACAATTTATCATAAATGTTTCATATAAAACTTACCATAGGTATAGGAATATGTCAAAAAGTATGAGAAATGATACGTTTCCTTCTATAAGCAAAATATCTTTTGGACAAGGCGATAAAAATAGAAATAGCAAACGACAAGTTGGTGGAAAAATAAATTGGTCATCAAAGTAAATCATTTTTTTTCTATACGACATTAATTATTAATGATTAGATAAAATTGATATTCCACAATATTATTTCAGATATTTGGAGTAATTCAGTAATAGACATATTTCAAAAAAAAAAATCAAAAACTGTTACAATTAATCAAAAAAAAAAAAAAAAAACTAATAATAAAAAAAATCAAAATATTTAATTTTTAGATACTTTTGCTATGTACAAGAAGAATTTTATATTAAAATATTACAATAATTTATGTTTAGTTTTTAAATTTATATTTATTTTGCATTAAAATTGTATTTATATGCTTTTTATGGGCATTGAGAAATAAACAAATATATTTTAACTATTTTTTATTTTATATTTTTAATATATTATAATTAAATATGCACTGGTTGAATATACCACAAATTACATAAACTTATTAGTTATTCATATCTATTAATTTCTATAAATATTTATTTTTCAAATATAAGATTTATTATTATTTTTGTCTTTTTAATTTCAAATTATGAATAAGTATTTTACTGGGGATTTATTTATTCAACAATAAATTATTCCAATTTTCATACTTAGTTATTTATTCATATTTAATATAAATGCTATTCAAGAAAGACCACAATTAAATATATAAATATTTTTAATCACTATTAATTAATAATTACTTACAGAAATGTAAATACATAAAATTTGTAGTGAATAATAGTAAAAAATATGATTCAGGCTAATAATTTATATTTTAATAAGCTATATAGGTATAAAAAAATTCTTTGTGGCAGTGGCGTAACTGGATGAAATATACTGGAGGTGCAAAATTTATTTAAATTGGCTTTAAAAAAAAAAAATTTATATTGCGGATCATATTGAAGCGAATACTACAGCGCGACGCAATCACGATAATGAGATCCCGGCCTTAATGTATAATATTAGTGTTATAATATTTAATTCAAGAGGTGCAAAATAGTATGTTTGCATCTCCAAAAAAATATAAGAGGGTGCAATGCACCCCCGTTTACTGCCCAGTTACGCCACTGCTTTGTGGTATAGTTTTACAACTATATTTAAATTATTTTATGTTTAAACTTAAAATATATTTATAATATAATAATTATAATTTTCTATGAACTACCATAGTCACTTAATAGGTAAGTAAGTGATGTATTAAAAGTACCTAACAAAACAATGCAATTATTGTTATTATTTTATTACATAACTAATTTGATATAATAATTAAAAATTCAAATTCTATATTCTTAACCATGAAATATATTCCTTTTAAAAATTTAGAATAATAATAATGTATACAATAAAAGAGGCAGTATTAAATTATCTACTTGTTCAGTTTTTGCTTCAATGAGAGTTACAATACCTACTCCAAGCAGTGGCATTATGAGATTGGTATCACATAATAAACCTATTAATAAAAATAATAATATAATAATAACAATATTCGTATAAATATAAAAACAATTTATTGCATATCAATAATATCTATCGCATACCTGTATATTTTAGTGTAGTAATACATACAGCTTGAGAAATAAGACAAGCTATGGAACCTTCAATGGTTTTTTTTGAACCTAAAAAATAATTAAATGTGATTTTATAATAAATATAATATTGTATAGAAACCTTTTAATAGTAAACACTTTTACAGAAATATTTATTGCATGAGAAAATCAATAAGTATTTAGTATTTGTCAGTTTAAATTAGATTTTAAAATGTTTTTTTATTTTATAGAAAAATGTGTTATACGAATTCGGTATTTTAAATATAAATAATAAATAAACAAATAGATAGTTGTTAGTCAGATGAATAGGTAATTATGTATTTAGGTAATTGAAAGAAAAATAGGTAAGTAAATAATTATATTATTAGTAGTATTATTGGTTACTAAATTTGTTTATAATTTATAATTATGTACCTTTCCATTTGTAACGTCCGAATTTGTGGCCAACTACACTGGCTGCTGTGTCACCAATACCTACAGATAATACACCAGCTAATAGAGGCAACAGACTTTGTGAGTCAGGCCGCGGATGGATCCAAAGGGGCAAAGAACACCCGACCAGCAAATAGATTGGAGTGAATGCTACAGGTCCTTCGTCCTTTTCATCTGAATAAACACGAAACCCTTCTTGGAGAATTAATCCCAGAGGAGGAATCTTTGAAATTCTCAAAGTCTGTCATGAAAATAAACTTAAAGTTACATTGTGTTATAGAATATAATAATTAATATTATGTAACTACAATAATGTGTATAATGTGTTTAATACATTTTGTAGGTGTTATATATTTTTAGTCTTCAAGAAGTTTAGACCATAAAAACATACATAATATATTGTTGTATTTTAATATAATTTTATGTAAAATAATATTTAACTATTTACAATGATAACTCATTTTAAATAATTATTGTAAATTTATAATAATAATTATAGCATTGATAATATTTAACTAAAATTAAAATTTTAAAAACATATTTAAATAGGGACAATTTAAAAATAAATACTTTTTTTTTATTATTATTAGAGCCTTCATTGAAATATATTACAGTTAAAAATAGATACTTAGTTATTTTAATAAATAATCAATATTTTAATATTAGTTATTATTTATTTTAATATGTAGTCATTTATTTTAAACAAAATAATGAAATATTTATTTACAATTAAATTCAAAATAATGATCAGTTGGCTGTGGTATTTATTGTCGTTTACATTAGAAAAAAACAATTGATTGAATGATATCTTTCAAATTTTATAATTTAAAATAAGTATTTTGTATTATTGTACAAATATATACTTAATTGCATAATAGGTATTAGAATTAGGTTAATAATGGCAGTAGCCACTCACTTCTAACAAGATGAAAGTGGCAAAGGCCACACCACTGGCTAAGTATAACAGACAAGGATCTTTAACCAGGCCAGGAATGTACACAAGGCAGATGATTAGATGAAAATTCTTCCTTATTGATGTTGATGCCTTAGCATCACTTATTACTTGCATGCATACAAAAATGATAGTAAGTGCAGAACAACCAGCCCAATATAACAGCAATATTATCTGTATGCAATTATTATGAATTTATAATTAATAAATTATTATTAAATATTATTTAATAGTATATACAACTGCATAGATGTTTTGTTTATTATATAGTAGGTATTTATTGAATATATTAATTATACCTACATTTTAAAAAAGACGAGATGATACTCCTGGCGCATAGGATACAGGTGTGCAAATCATAGTGTTTAATTTTAATTAGAATTTGAATGCAATGATAAACCATTGCATTTGAAATACAATTCTGAGCAAAGTTCAAGTTCAGTCGGATAATGTAGTAATTGATTAAAATTTTGACATTTTTTATGAAATATTTAAAACACAAAATTTTACCATATTATATATAGTATTTACGTAAACGAACACTCTGTACAATTTTCAAGTTTCTAACTTCAAAATTGCCCCAGTTATCGTCAAATATTGAAATCGAATTCATCGAAATTTCAGTTTTCATAAAAAATGCTGTTTTCTCATCATTTTTTCATCGTTTTTTTCTACCCTTACCGCTTAGAGTAAATTTTGAGAAATTCTAATAAAGTACATCTATTTTTCAACAGGAAACTTGCTTTTCATGAAAATCGGAGCATTATTTCGGGTAGTAAAAGTGTTTTGAAATATAAAAAAGATAAGAAAAATGACACACATCATTGTAAAACCAATACATTCTTCGCTTCGCTCAGAATCTAAAATAAGTAAGAATATATAGTTATAGTCTATTATAATTTCAACAAAAAATATATATTATTTAAATCGCAATAATTACAAATATAATAAAATTTTATTGTTTTTATAATACAGTAAAAATCTACAATATGTTGAAAATAGCACCAAAAATTAAGTGAAAATGTACCTATAATTTTAAATTCTGAGCAAAGCAAAGAACGTATTAGATTTACAATGATGTGTATTTTTTTTTATTGTATGTAAACAATTTTTTGACCCAAAATATATGTATGTTTCTGATAAGAAAGTGGATGTAGTTGGCACTTTATTCAAGTCATTTTTCAAGAAAATCAAAATTTTAACAAAATCAATTTCAATATTTTACGACACCTCAGGAAATATTAAACTTAGAGACTTAAAATTTTTATTGGCTGTTCTCATAGATACTATTATATACAATAAAATTTTGGAATTATTACATTAATTTTTCTACAAAATATAGAATTTTGAATATTTTCTGAAATTATCATTTTTATCTAAATAATGTTTGATAAATTTAGCAATTTTTGGGGTTTATCGTATAAGTCCTGACAATTTTACTGAAGTATATTCACATATTACTTAACATCATATCAAAATATTAGAAAAATCCAAAGTCTCATTTTTTATATAGCAGTTTCATATGTGTACTTTTTATTATATGATAATATTTTGGAATTCTTACATAAAAATCTAAAAATTTTAATCAATACCTATATTTATTATATTTGACTGAATATCATTGCATTCAAATTTTAATTAAAATTTAATATTATCCTCTTTACACCTGTACCCCTTCCACAGCAGTATCAGCTCTTATTTTTCTATTTTCCATTATTGTAGTGAAAAATATGAAAATGCTATAAAATCATTGTCCATAATATTGTTAATTATTAACATATTCTTACTCCGTTATGATCCTTTAATGCCCAATGTAGGATATATAACACAGGACTACGGTCCAGAATGATGTGCAACGGTAATAGAATCAAGGCCAAAATGATTATGACGAGCGTTGCATGAAACATTGCTGGCGATGTTTGCAATTTTTTAATTTTATACACGATCAATGCGAATATCATTATGCCAAAAATTCCAAACTATAACAGAAAATAAAAAAAATAAAATAAAATAAATATATATATATATATATATATATATTGAGGCTAATACTATATATATATATACTATTAGCCTCAATTATATAGGATTATTTATTTTATAATTTATATAAATCAAATTGACTTAAAGGTACCTAAATAAACTTTTTTTTTAAATTAGTCAATATATTCAATATTAGATATCTATATTATACTATTATAGTTAGGATTAAATATTTTCTTTTAATTTTGTCATTTTGAATAAAATATCTGTTGAAAATGCTATTTTTAAAACAAATGTTGTTTCTTGTAGCAGTAGGATAATCCTACGGTTCTAGACTTCCAATTTATTGGGGTATAGTAATATTATTATACATAAATTAATTATACGTTCTACTCATTATAACTAAAATTTTAAACTTTTATTCAAATAATATATTAGTATATAATATAAATTAATTATGTATAATAAATAGGAAGGTTTTTTTTAAAAAACTTGAGGCATTTTATATTATTTTAAATTCCATTACTTCCTCGCCTAAATCCTTCATCGAGTATATATTATAGTCAAAAAATATTTATATGAATTCCAACCTGAAGTATTATAGTAAAGATGTCGAAACACGTTTTTAAATGAAACGGCATCAACATGTTTGAGACTGATGCGACTTCAAACAGAAGTACAGCCTGTGTGACGATAGAAGCTTCGCCATACGTGAAACTCAACGGACAACATGATACGATCAACTGCAACAGGTGGTGATAGGATAGTGTGCAAAACACAGCACATGCCACATTATAAACAATACCTAAACAAAATTTGTTTATGTTATATTTTGAATTATTTTATAAATAATAAGTTATTAAAATACCATACAGATTTCATTTTCCATTCCACATGAAAGTGGACATATTATACTATATAAATAAACTGTAAAAATGTGACAAGATGTCAAAAAAAGTTTATAATAAAAAATATAAAATAGGTATATGCATATTTAATTATCAAACACCGCGGAGCTGAGTCTAAAGTTATACTTAAAATTTTAGAAACCTATAGAGACTTAAAATGTTTACTTTAGGAAGATATTTGAATACTTTGAACACTGAATATAATATCAAACTTCAAACACGCCTAAAGTATTCGAAGTATTTTATTTTCAAAATACTTATTCCAAATTCTAAGTTAAAAAAAAAAAAAAAAAAAAAAAAATGGAACTTTATAAAATTTTTTTTTTTTATTTCTGGTTGAGAATCTCTGGAGTCTGGACCATACCTAACTATATTATTTTAAATCTAACTTGAAATTTTTTCATGGAAATTGAATATATAAATCTTTAAAAATCTGAACGATTGCAATAAGCTATAACTATACATTACTCGGTAAATGATTAAGGTGTACTTATACTAGTTATACTTACATGGCGGTTTTGTGTCAATTTATAGTTAGCACTTGACGTTTAATCGATTATTTAAATTTTCATATAGACTTACCCAGATCAGTGTAGAGAGTCAGTAGCTGGGCATCAACGATCGCGGCGACGATGTAGCCAAGTGGTTTGGCCGGAAAACGTTCACAGTGCAACGCGTTGGATGCGGCGCTAATCAGAAGACCAACACTGAGTATCGTTGAGATTTCGTATTGTTCCGAATTGCTCCTGCACTTGAAGTGGCTGACGATTATAGCAAACGGCAACGCGAACATAAGCCATGCTCCTGGTGCAGCGTTTCTCCTATATATAGACGAAAAACATGCGTCAAATGTCTTGTAAAATGTGTCTGTACTATTGTTCAGTGTACACTGTCCTCCTAAAGTGACAAGCAGTAAAAGCCACGTTTTAGCTAATTTGGATGATTCTGTGCCCTTTTTTATCGAGGTGAAATGCGGTAAAAAAATTGGATAAAACATTCGTTACCCATTGTATAAGTAGGTATTTAATATAATCGAAAAACTCGTCTTTTTGTTGATATGTACTGCATATGCCACTTTAGGAATTATGAGGTAAATCATAAGTCTGTTGGCGTTTTTCAAATTTTACTTATGAATCACGTTAAGACACGTATCAACTATCAATGTATAATGTATTGTAGATATTATACTAGACGAGTTTCGCGTATCTTAATAAAACAAATATCAATAATCAGAATCTTATTAGAAAATATAAATCTAAAATTATATGTATGCGATAATTATTATGATTAGGTACTAATCATCATTATAAAACACACATGAAAATCAAATTTTAATAAACAATTCTCCCAATCATTCTATATGTATTTATCTTTATTTTATTACCATTTGCTTAATTAATAAATTATTTCTTTAAGTTATTTAAAGGCGTTTGGCATTTCGTTTTACCTACTCAAAATTCTCAACGAAAAAAAAAATAACTCGGTTTGTTCATAAATTACTTTAAATATATGATATAGTTATAGACATTATTATTTGTATAAGGTGGGATTGTAGAAATTAACGAACATAGATAAATTTATGAATTCGAGATTTCTTTATTAAAATATTCTTTTTAAATTTTCAAATCATTTACTTATCGTTTTGAATTTATAATAAAATACATATTGATATTAACTTCTATAAATTGAAAATTGAAAATAAATTACTGACAGTAAGGGCATATTTTATTATTTACATAAATCAATAGTTAATAATCATTGTAAAGTAATGCAAATATTAATATTACAAAATTTAATTAATATTATTCTGGAATAAAAATTCTATAACAAACATAAAAAATAAAATATTTTATAATAAATAATAGATATTATTTTGTATAAATATTATTTATTATCTAGTAAATATTTGTTTACGTCATTTGAGTAATTATAAAATTATATAGTTAAATTAAAAAAAAAAATAAAATAAAAATAGAAAATTGCTTAAATAAAAATACAATATTTTATAACAGACATAAATTCACTTTGTGGCTATCATAACATGAAAAACTGAATTATGTAATATCCGTACAAAAATTATTATTAACAGAATAGTAATAATTAAATACAAATAATATTAACATTACTTAAGTTTAAATAGATTCTACTTGTCATTTGGATTTCCAAAACGATCCATTGTTTTCACCTGAGCAGTTAAATCAATCTGTATTTTTTTTCTTAGATAAAATATTGGACAATCTCGACTAGTACAAATGACTTCTTCGTGTAAACTTCCTTGACAACGTTGACATTCGGTCCATAACCGGCAAAACTTTTCTTGAAGATCATTAACTTTAATACGTTCTTGATAATATAATTCACCTTGTTTAGGAATACAATATTTGCATAATGCATTTTTTTCTTCGCCTGTAGGTAATACACTTTTACATCCAAGACATACTTCTTTTTTTTTTGTAAAGGCTGATAAAGCACTTACCTTAGATGTTACCATGGCTTTTTTACGTGTATGATCACCTTTCAACAAAACAGATTCTGCTTTTTCACCCAAGATTGGAGAAAAAATTCGTATTAATGGCTTAGAAAGCTGATTTTCTAAATAATAGTTAAAATCAATGGGTATGTTGTTCTCCAGAACGAATATTGGATCTTCTGCACGTTGATATGCTGGTGTGCCTTTTGTACCCATAGTTAAAATATAAGGTATACGGTCACCTAATTTTGGTGCGTTTCCAGGATCTCTTTTTTTCATTTTTATTGATAATTCTACATGAGCTTGTTTTGCGGCATAATCAGATTTTGTCAATTCTTTGGTGATTACCAACTGTGATATATCAATTCGATTACATAATAAATCACTAATAACTTCTTTTGCATAAGCAACTGCACCATCAGGATCTCTATCAATAAGTAATTTTTGTAAACAAGTGTTTATCATGTTGGCTACTAATGGTGAATTGTCTCTACGTACAGTTTCTAAGCCCTTGCAGTCCATTTTATCATACTTGTCTGGGCGTGTAAAATATAAGCCAGCATAACGTTTTTTATTAATTAGTAAATATGGGAAATACACTTTTTCAAAATCTAATTTAATAGGATTTATAAATTTTGTTGTTACATACTCTGCTGCTTCACGTCCTAATTCCATTGCTTTTTCAATAGATTTTACTCCAAATTTTACCATTACAGAATCAGTGTCTCCATAAATAACTATGGCATCATGTTCATAACCATTTGCTATGCAATACTTTTGTTCAACTTCTTGCTTGGTGCGTTCAATCATTGTTCTACCATAAGAAGTAACACTAGTTGATATTTCCAAGCATGGTAACTTACCAATTTGAGCTCCAGTAAATCCATATACAGAGTTTGCACTTATTTTTAATGCTAATTGTCTACCATCTAATACTTTTTTTTTGAAGGGATCAGTCTCAAATTTTAAATCTGTTTTTGCTTTCTTACGTGCAGATAATAAATTTTCTAAAATTTCTGGTAATAATCCTTTGCGAATAGAATTGGATAAAAAATAACTACCTGATGGAGTTTTTGTATAATCATTTTCAGACAAATTTAAAAGATTTATTGTTTTTAGAGTTAATAATGTAGTGTAACATAAATTATGAGCCATCATAATACTTGGGTATAGAGAAGTGAAATCCAATGTTGCAATTGGATCAGCATAATAACCTTTTATAGGTTCTATTACAGTGGCTCCTTCGAACTGTTCGTCTTGCATACCACTATGCATCGTAGGCATTATATAATTTTTTTCCTGTGCAAGACGAAGTATTTGAGATACAACTTTAACTTGTTGACCTCCAGTTACAAGACTTCCTAATGGAACACCTGTTACTCTGGCCATTTCCATATAATTAATCAATGACATTAGTTTATCTAAAAGTTTTAATGGCAGATAAGCATCCTTTAAACAGTAAACTGCCAAACGGCGTCTTGTTTGGGGTGTACCATTTTGTAAATCTGTTATAATGCTATGATGAACATCTTCTTTTTGTTCTTGTAAAAAATGATAACTGACAGAGTTTAATGAGTACGAACGTAATTTATAGTCTCGAACTAATACTAAATATAAATCGAATGGAACTCTTCCGTCAATATTAATACTTTTATTTTCTCTTCGCCCCATTTGTTTACTTTGAATTACTTGTTCTCTTATAACAGATTGTATGTCTTTGATGCGTCCTAAGAAATTAAAACCTTTTGCATTCAAATGTTTTGCACGATTAAGCAAATAAGGCAAATCAAAATTATTTATATTATATCCAGTAATTATATCAGGATCACATTCTCGTACAAACGCAGCCCATTTTTCAAGCATAACATTTTCTTTTTCACAACTTATAACTTGACTCCCTACTATTGGTGAACATGTATTTAATGTAAATACATTTCTAATTAATCTTTTGTTTTCTATTTGTACCATATTAGCTATTTGAATAACAGGGTCTTTGTCTGGTTCAGGAAATATACCTTTACGACCAGCACATTCTATATCAAAACTCAGTATTCGGAATGGTGCAACTTTAGCCCATTCATTTTCTGGGATGTGACATACCATTTTTTGCCAACCAACATCCACCTCAATTTGACATCTAGAAAGTCCTTTTAAGGCAGAATTCAAGCTACGTATGGTGTAAGAACCCGCTGGAAGTTCAATCCAACTACAGCCAACAATTTTTAAATCTACCATAAAACGCATATCATAATCAACATTAGTTTCAAACATTTTATAATGATGTCCAGGAAATGCAGGAAATACTTGTTCCTTTTCCAAAAGTCTTTTTGCTGCAGGAATTAATTTTGGTAAAGCCATGGTGATTTTTAAATATTTTTCTAATTCTTCACCATGGTAGCCATACAAATTTATCTTTTGAACAATTTCTACCATAAGAACAGGTTCTTGTACTCTATTTTGACTTCCACGCATATCATTTAAAACAACTGCACTTAAACGGTTTTTAAATTCTTTACAATGTTGAGATCCGAAACCATCAGGGGCAGTGGTGTAAAAATATGGAGAAAACCCATGAACATTACAGCATACAGAATTACCTTCCATAGTTATTCCAAACATTCTAGTTATAGGAACTAAACCTGTTTGGGAACCACTCATTCCTTTAATGGGCTCACCAATATAATTGTCTATAGTAAGTTGTTGGAAAGCCAAACTATCAGTATCTGGATCAATTGCTTTCATTGTAGGTCTAGCCCACAAAGCACTTGAGTCTTCTTGATCAGGACCTTCACCTACTATATCTGATAATCCAAATTCTTTATCAATTTCATCCATAACAGCAAGATCATTTTCAAACATTGATTGTTGATAATCATCATCTTCATCAGTTCTAAATTTTTTATTAAAATTTCCAAGCGTATTTGAAGAACTGGGTCTTTTCTTATTAAACATTTTTCTTGAGGTATTAGAAAAGTCTGTAAGAAAAATATATTTAATGATGTATTTTACTCTGCTGTATAAAAATAACTTGAAACAATTATTTATTATAAGTTAACATTTCGCCTAACCTAGGTAATTATGGCGTAGATATAAATTAATGATACATTATTTATTATACACACAGTTAGATAACACAATATATTTTAATGTAGGTACTATTATATTTTTTAAACCACAAAGTAAATATCTGCTAATAACCTTTTGTATTTTTTTTTTTTTTTTTTTATATAGGTAACATAATTTTTAATAGGTTATTTAGTAAATGTTAGTATTTCTATTAATATAGGTACATATATATATATATAAATTACAAAATAAAATTTCGTATTTTACAAATATTATTATAACAAAGACGTATTAAGTGTAGACAAGGCCCAGGGCAACATATTTTTTTAAATTTCAGTGTTGTACAATATTAGTACAAAAGTTAGTATAATTTATTTTAAAAATGGAACATGATAATAAAAATTATTTTATCCAGGCATACCAAGTCTCTAAATACGTTTCTGATTATTATAATCCATAATCATATCTAGGTTAAACAAAATATTTCTTGAAAAAAATAAATATCTAATATAGTTTTACTAACCTGTATAGTAAATTATTAGATTGTGCAGCAGAAAATATATTATTATTTATAAAATTGTGTACGCCACTAATGGTTAACATGGCATAATTCACATAAAACTTGAATTATTGATGATATAATATTCTAAAAATAATATATAAAAACATAATGTAAAAAGATACATAAAAGGCATAATTAATTTGATCAAAATGTCATCTTAAAACTTTCATCTAGTTTTAATGATAAATAATTAAAAGGGAATTACCTACCTATTTAAAGAAACTCACTTAAGTTAAAGGAGATACATTAAAAATAAAATAAAACTTGCTAATAAAAATAAAACAAGAAACTAAAGGTCTTTTGGATAATCATGATTTATGAAAAGTTTAATAGTTGTTAATATTGGAAGATTATAATTTATATATCAATATTATTCATAATTTTAATATTATAAATACAAAATTAAATATTAAATATAAATAATATAAAGTATATATAAATTTTATTTTAGAAGAATTAATTAAGGTATCAAAATATGACTGTATAGGTACTAGTACACTATTATTATAATAAATACATTTATTAGTACTCCCCAAATGTTTTATTAGATCTTACAAATTAAAATTTCAATGTGATAGCAATTTTCTTATAAAAAAACCTTTAGTTGTGAAATGATATGTAATTAATATAAATATTTAATACCTAATAAATACTTAATATTTAATACTAACTATTAAATATAAATAATAATTTTTAAAATTCAAATTATAATTTTATTCTTGTAATTACTAATTAGTTTACAACTAGCAACTCAAAAGTATGTTTAATTAATTTTAAGAAACTGTTAGAAAACGCTGATTTAAATTGTAAAAAAAAAAAAAAAAAATTATTATAAAAAAATGTTATTAGCAAATAATTTAAAAAATGCGCTATTAAACTAAATTCTATTACAATCATTATAGAGTTGAATGTTTAAAAAAAACTATATTTAGTATATTTTTTTATTAGTAAACTAGGTTTTATATTATTGTCATTTGAAGTAAAGATATACAATATGCAAAATATTAATTTTATGAAGAAACAATTAACTGTATTAAAAAATCTATTCACATATCTATATATTTTATAATTTAAAAACGATTATTTAACTTAATATATTAATACAATTTATATTATACATTTAGTTGGTTAAAAAAATTGTATAGGTACCTATAGGAGATATTTTGAAATTGAATTCAAATTTACAAATATGTAATTTTAATTTAATTGTATTGTTTGACAATTATGTTATTTATTTATTTTTTATTACATAACACATCACAAACTAAGTTTATATTTTATACTTACAAGTTAATATAATTTCTAATTTGAGTTGTACTTGATCGAAAAATATAATACTATAAATCCTAATGATGGCTAAATGTTTAATGACTTTGAAACTTTTTGATGAAATTATAAATAATATGTTATTGATTTTAGATTCTAATGTTCTTAATTTTGGTTGAACTCTAAAAGCTAAATCCTTTAATTTTTATTGTCTGTGTCCTTTACCTGTTTAATTAATAATTGATAAACTGATTAAAGGTATCAAATTCCAAAATCCATAATGAAAAATGAAATTGAATACAGAACAGATTGGGATTTGGGATATCAGATGACAAGTAGTCGAATTACAATTTAGTATTTACGTAGACAACAGAATACAGATGCAAAAAGAATAACCTTAAAAAAAGCGGGAAAATTTTGATAACTGTTTTTGATAATTGACGATACGTGGATGAAAAAACCCGTTTTTTTTTTTTAGAAATTATTACAATTAAAAAAATTATATGAATATTAAAATTTCAATAACACAAAAAAAGTAACCGTAAATGTAGACCGATTTATAATTCTTTGGATTCTTTTAATTTGGTAAAAAATATTTGAATATTTCTTCTTCCATGTTACCATCTAGAATGTTCTCGAAACTTCTTGGACGCTCCCACTCAACAGTCGTTAACAAGTAAGGGTGAATTGTACTATAGTTCTAAGCATTGTTGAAGAGTTCCTAAACCTAATTTTGATTTGCGAGTTTGCTCATCAGCCATTTCTTTTCGATCATTGTTCCTGTTCGGTCTGTTTCTGGTAAGTTGTTTTTTTTTTTTTATTATTCATTGACTTATTACTGTCTTTATGTATTAGTTTTACGAATTGCAATATTTATTTTTATAAACATATAAAACAAAATTATCCTATACTATTTCGTAGGAATTGTAATTACAAATTTACAAATCGTATTGGCGTTGTCATTGACACCTCGTGTTTTGTATGAGTTAGATTCTGAGCAAATCGTAGAACGTATTGGTTTTACAATGATGTGTGATTTTTGTTTTGTTTTTAAGAATGAAGAAACTTAATACCCGAAATAATGGTCCGATTTTCACCAATAGCATGTTTTCGGTTGGAAAGTGGATATAGGTAGTTGGTACATTATTTAGGTCATTTTTCGAATTTCTCAAAATTGACGAATAAATTTAAAAATACATTTTTCATGAAAACCGGAATTTCGACAAATTCGATTTCAATATTTGACGATATTTTTGGCAATTTTAAAGTTAGAGGCTTAAAAATTTTATTGGGTATTCACATAGGTAGATATTATATTTATATGGTAAAATTTTGTAACCGTTTCTACAAAATATAGAATGAATATTTCGTAAATTTCTCGTTTTTAGTTTTATGTTTCATAAACGTTCTTCCCATGCAAAGAAGTTACAAATTTGTGTAATTAATAGAAAAAATTGTAAAACTATTAAATTATATTGTGTTGATGACGTAGTGTAAATATGTTGCGACTTTCTAATAGTAATTTTTAATTCATTTAGGTATTCCATATTTTACAAATTAGTTCCTATATTTTCAGTATAAGTATGTTACAACACTGAAATAATATTATATATGAAATAATATACATGTATATATTAGATTCAAGTTGTTAAAAATCTAATTGGAGATTTATATAAATTTCCCTTTTGTCAATCTTGGTACAGTCGTAGCCCTGACACTCCCTATTAAAACAATGCAATTTCAAAAAATGTAAACAAACCAAAATCGACTTGACGGCAGATGATTACCCACTAAACAAAAAAAAATAAAATCTTTTAAAGAAAATATGCAACACTGTATATAATATTTTATCTAAAAAATTGTTTTTGTCTTTATTTACATTTATTTTTTAATAAGTGTTATTAGAAAAAAAATACTGCTACAAATAATTCATGGTAATAACTAATAGCACAGATTATATTATATAGTTTATATTTTTTAATTTAGAGTAAGTAAAAAAACATTTGGTTTTGTGCATGAGAATTAAGAGGACAGTTTTTGTAGGGTTAATGCCCACATTTACCCCTGTAAAGGTTTATTCCAATAAAAAAAAATCTGAATTTAGAAATTATAATAGGATCCACATTTTTACTCCTTATATTACTATCAAGTACTGTCTAGTGTCTAATGATTTTACAAAAATTAAAATATATATATACTTTGCTATTGTATATTATAAATCTTATATGTGAAATAAACTTTTTTAGTTAAATCTAATCCACGGTCCTTTATATAAGACGTGATCTAATATTCTAATCAATGATATTAAAATACAAAATCACGGCCTACCTAACATATAAATGACATATTGTATTACTAAACTTACTACCGTGTACTAAACTAATTTGATATATTTTATGATAATTAACAAAAATATCTAATCTATGATATAATATTGTAATATTTGTTACAATATTATGGTAAATTGAGTATACAATAAATTCATTTTATCAATGTGGCCACTCTTACGTGAGGTCGATTTTGCTTGTTTACATTTTCAGCAAACAGCCGAGTGTCCTATCTGGTTTAATCTAATTACTGTTATTATGCTGTAATCTGTAAATTAATTAATAAACACATGTACACTTTTAATTGTCCTCGATGAGTTGTTATTATTAATTATCAATAATATTTATTTAAATTAATAATCATATATATATATTTTGTTTTTTAATTTAAAAGACCATTTATAGGATACATGCTATTTAGATTTTTATTATAATTGTAATTACTGTTATCCATTCTTGAATTTACTAGTGTTTGTATATAAAATAATTAATAACTAGTGTATTTTTATAGGACTTCCAACAACTACAAGACTATATTATATTCCTATAATTTTTAATATTCAATCTTAAGAAAAAATGGCAAAAACACCAGCAGTTGGTATTGATTTGGGCACAACCTATTCTTGTGTGGGTGTGTTCCAACATGGCAAAGTAGAAATCATTGCCAACGACCAGGGTAACCGTACTACTCCCAGTTATGTTGGCTTTACTGATACCGAACGTCTTATTGGTGATGCCGCCAAAAACCAAGTTGCCATGAATCCTAACAACACAATTTTCGGTAAGTAATTGCTATTACAATTAAATAAAAATACCTAATGTCTACAAGAATTTGTTGTTTTTTAACAAATACGTATTTCAAAAACTGTTTTTATCATAAGTGTTAAACAAACACTTTGTAGACATTGGGTATATTTATTTAATAAAATTCTACAAGTGACTCGACACCAATATATGCTATTACAATTATTTTATTGTTATACTTATATTAATATTTATAGATGCTAAGCGATTGATTGGAAGACGTTTTGAAGATTCTACAGTACAAGGTGATATGAAACACTGGCCTTTCGAGGTAATCAGCGATGGTGGTAAACCAAAGATTAAGATTTCCTATAAAGGAGAAAGCAAAGTTTTCTCTCCAGAAGAGGTAATTATATTTTGTTTTAATATGTTCATACATAACGTACTGTGTTTCCTTGTATTTACCAAGTGTGATGTTGCCTTTAGGTGTCTTCTATGGTTTTGACTAAGATGAAGGAAACCGCTGAAGCTTATTTAGGAAAGACTGTCACAAATGCTGTAATCACCGTACCTGCCTACTTCAATGACTCACAGCGTCAAGCCACCAAGGACTCTGGTACTATTGCTGGTTTAAATGTTATGCGTATCATCAATGAGCCTACAGCTGCTGCCATTGCTTATGGTTTGGACAAGAAAACATCTGGTGAACGCAATGTTCTTATCTTCGATTTGGGTGGTGGTACTTTTGATGTGTCCATCTTGACCATCGAGGATGGAATATTTGAAGTGAAATCTACTGCTGGTGACACTCATTTGGGAGGTGAAGATTTTGACAACAGAATGGTCAACCACTTCGTCCAAGAATTCAAACGCAAGTACAAGAAGGACGTGACCTCCAACAAAAGAGCTTTGAGACGTTTAAGGACTGCTTGCGAACGTGCAAAACGTACTCTTTCATCTTCTACCCAAGCCAGCATTGAAATTGATTCTTTGTTTGAAGGCATTGACTTCTACACTTCGATCACCAGAGCTCGCTTTGAAGAATTGAACGCTGATCTTTTCCGTAGCACTATGGAACCAGTTGAAAAATCTTTGCGCGACGCTAAAATTGACAAGTCTGCCATCAATGACATCGTGTTGGTCGGAGGTTCTACCCGTATTCCTAAAGTACAAAAATTGTTGCAAGATTTCTTCAACGGCAAAGAATTAAACAAGTCTATTAACCCTGATGAAGCTGTAGCATATGGTGCTGCTGTACAAGCAGCTATTTTGCATGGAGACAAATCTGAAGAAGTTCAAGATTTGTTGTTGCTCGACGTCACTCCTCTATCTCTGGGTATTGAAACTGCTGGTGGGGTGATGACCGCTCTTATCAAACGTAACACCACTATTCCAACCAAACAGACTCAAACTTTCACAACTTACTCTGATAATCAACCTGGTGTATTGATCCAAGTTTTTGAAGGAGAACGTGCTATGACCAAAGATAACAACTTGTTGGGAAAATTCGAATTAACCGCTATCCCACCTGCACCACGTGGAGTCCCCCAGATTGAAGTCACTTTTGATATTGATGCTAACGGTATTTTGAACGTTAGTGCTATTGAAAAGTCTACTAACAAAGAAAATAAAATCACAATCACCAATGACAAGGGACGTTTGAGCAAGGAAGATATTGAGCGTATGGTGAACGATGCTGAGAAATACAAGGCAGAAGACGAACAACAAAAGAGTGTCATTTCTGCCAAGAATGGTTTGGAATCTTACTGTTTCAATATGAAGAGCACGATGGAAGATGAGAAAATAAAAGATAAGATACCAGAATCTGACAAAAACACAGTTTTGGAAAAAGTTAATGAAACTATTAAGTGGTTGGATGCCAATCAACTGGCTGACAAAGAAGAATATGAACACAAACAGAAAGAATTGGAAGGAGTTTGCAATCCAATTATCACTAAGTTGTATGGCGGCGCTGGCGGTGGTATGCCAGGTGGTGGTATGCCTGGTGGTTTCCCCGGTGGTATGCCAGGTGGTTTCCCCGGCGGTATGCCAGGCGGTTTCCCTGGTGGTGATCCTGGTGCAGGAGCTGGTGCGGGAGCTGGTCCAACTATTGAAGAAGTTGATTAAGTAGTTTAAGTATTTTATTTACATTCCTCGTGTTAATAAATGTTTGCTTTATCTCATTTATAGAGTAACTATGATCAAATAATGAACAAATGAACAAATTATGTATACAAATATTTGTTTAAAAATTTAAATATACATTCTTTTTTACTCTTATTCATTTGTTTTATTGATATCCAATAGTATTATTTTTTGTTTTGACATGGCAAATCATTTGGTATCTTGTAAAAGGTTATGAAATAGCTATAGTATATTGATGGTATAAAAACTTCTAATTTAATTGTATTTGTACTTCAAATACTAATGATAAAAAATCCTAATATCAGTTGTGCAAGCTCGGGTAAATGTTGTTTAGTTTAGAATAAACTATACACCATGAAAGTATAAATTAAAATTAATAAATGTTTTTGTAATCCTAGTAGTTAAATTGCTATGAAACCATTTTTAATTAAATTGATAATGATATTCAAAATGCAGTTTTGACTACCAAAGAATTGTTTTGTATTCACTTAATTGAACTATCATTGATAAATTATTTTAATAATTTTTGTTTCGACTGATAATTAGGTTTGGTGTTAGAACATTATTTTTCTAAATTAAAATATAATTTATTTACATAAAATACCAAAAATATAAACACTAAATAATAAGTACGTTAACGTAAATTTTATATCGCATAACATGATTTATAATGATTGAATTAGGATTATGTGTGTATGTGTATGATTATAATATATTAATATTCTCAAGAAACCATTCTGTTCACATCTGATATTTAACTAATTAAGTGTAAAAAGTAATTTTTTACAAATTTGATTGGATCACTACGATTATAATAAAATCAATTTTTAATATAAATTTAAGATAATATTACATGACAAGTTTATACTGTACTTTTGACTTTTTATACACAAAATGTCAATATGAAAACTAAATATGAATATTTGTTTTGTTTACAACGTGAATAAGATAAATTAAAACAACCAGTGTTTGATAATTGAATTTTTATTTATTATAATCTTACATTAATGGTATAATTTATCGGAACATAATAATAATTAAAAATATCATATATTTACACGTAACAAACTGAATCACAGACATTCTGAACATTGTTCGCAAATGATGTGTACTCTTTTTGTTTCCATATACATAATATTATATTAGATTCACACTCGAATAGTATTTTACTATGAAATTTTTGTCGTTATAACAATTTTACCATTACATAATACATCGGTAATACATAAATTGCAATAAAAAAAAAAAATTGTCCATAGATAAACAGGTACACGAATGCGGTATACAAGCTAAATATACATAATATGTACGTCAAATAAACATTTTTAATTAATCTGTAATAATACTAGGTATATAATATAATATTTTAAATATCCAACACAAGACATAAATCTTTTTTTTTTTTTTTGTAATAAGTAATAATAGTATAGTACCTATATAAAAACTTTATGAGAGGTAAACAATAATAGTAATAATATATAGGTATTAAAAATTATAAAATAATAATTAAATATCAATAAAAATAATAATTAACTCTGGACGTTTTATATAATTTAATAGGGGAAACATATAAACATGTATAAACGAATAATTCATTAAATAAATCATCATCAATATCGTTTGTTCTTATTTAATTTCATTCGTACGCTTTTCATCATAATATAAACATTATCAATAACATTGAAATAACAAAATGTACGGTGTGAAATGATTGTTTATAATATTATTTTGTTCGTTTTTCATTGCGTATAATATATATTTTAAACTGATGTGTTTGCATGTAAATAATTATACATTTATAACGATAATAATAATAATAATAATAATAGAAAAAAAAAATTATGTAAATCAATTTAAAAATATAATATTAAACTAATGATTATATATTTGACATTTAAAACAATTTAGGTCAAATTATTGATGATAATATGTGAATATTATATAAACAGAAAACCATTCATAACACAGCGTACGGGCAAATAATGTCAATATATAATATATAATGTGTGGAATGTGTGTTCAATAGTCGTTTGTCAAACTATTAATTATGTTTCGTCTTTTACATTTTTATCTATAGTAAGTTATAACACATTGTAATATAATATAAAAACACTTTGAGGTAATATTAATAAAATGCAATTATTGTAAAATGTGTAATTGCAAAACAAAAAAAAAAAAACAAAAAAAACAAAAAACTTTTCGATAAACTCTTCCGGAATAGTATAAGTATAATATTTATATATACATTATTGATTTATATTATTATATGGTTAATATATTATTATTTTAAATGGGAGTATTTATGTATAGAAAGTGCAAAGAGAGCAAAAATTAATAAAAAAAAAAAAAAAAAATTACAAATAAACGAAATTTGATTCGACGAGATTGCGTTTGAAAAGGAACTCAAGGACGACTAAAATTAACGGTATTGAAATGCATTTTTTGTTCATGTTAAGTAGACAAAATTAATAATAATACGCGACAATAATAACAATAATAATAATAATTAATAATACAAAAATCAAATTCATTAATGAGATACACCGAAAACGAAGAAGAGTAGAAAAAAAAACAATCCCCAATATATTATTATAATATTAATAGGGGAGGGACGATAATACAATTTTGTCATGATAGAAAGAGAGTGATAGAGAGAGTATAAGCAAACAAATATCAAAGGTCAGATAATTATATTTTTTTTTTTGTTTGTGTGACAAGTATTTTCGTTTTAATTTTTTTTTTTTAACATTATATTTTCTAAAATAATCTTTCAGATTGGATGTTGCCGTCAATCCACATACGACAGACGGTCCATATATAGCTACGCGTGTAATTAATAAAAGGCGATGGTTTCAGCCGGTGACCGGTCACGTTTCGGCGTACAGCGAGGTGTTGTTATCGTTGTCCTCCAGGTTCAAATCGTTTTGCGGTATCAATAGTTTCGTATAACCCGAATGTTGTCTCTGCTTTCGTTTAACCTGAGAAGACAAAAAAAAAACCCCCGGTCAAAACAGGTACAATTAGCACTAATATTATACCTATATATATATATATATATAATTATTATATATATATGTAATATTATTATTCTCGCTAACGCGATATGGTAACCCCCAACCTAACCTAACCTAACCAGTAACCGATTCCTGAGGCTAATTATTAATATTCTCGGAGAAATATTAGAATATTGTTATTTTTTTAAGGGTATAATAAATACGGACGTCTCTTGAATCTCCCATAAAAAGCATAAAGCTTATATATTATATAATACAAGTTATATAGATATTAGTTATAGTTTATAGTTGGTGTACAAGTTTACTCGTATTTTTTAGTGGCGGCCCAAAGGAATAGGTGATATAGTGTTAGTGTACAAATGTCCCGGAGGAATATTCCGATTTTTCACCGCGGCCAAGCAAGCGTAGCGAGAGAACACGTTGTAAAATATAAATAAACTCTTGTATAAAACTTAATTCAGCGTTTCGGTGAAAGTCGCGGACTCGGGGTGTAACACGGCCGCATCGATTCGTTTTAGAGAGCCGGACTTAAACTTTGGACATTAGTTTTTATTTATATTATAGTGTGTAATGTTTTAAATTATGAAAAATATAATATAATCGTAAGTTTCGAAGGCTTTGGAAGGTAGAACTAAAAAATTATACGATTTTCTACGTTAATAATATTTTCATACAACGCGAAATAGTAAAATAAAACCAGATTCCGCAACCGAACGACTTTACTTTTTACCTAATTGTACACGTTTTGAAATTTTAATCGCGTATACAAAACTGAATATTATCGAATTTAACAGATTCGAGATTAAACGATTTAAATTTTTTAATAACTTGAAAAAACGAAATTTAATAAATTAAAAATAATATAAAAATAAAATAATGCATTTTTACAAATAAAAGGATTAAAATCAACGAAAGCCCGATATTATTAATAAAATAATTATCGATGTAAAATTGTGAATTTTAGGGTTATACCAAAAAGGAAATATGTGACTGAGAGAGTTAAGTGCAAAAAACACTGACCATTACTAGTGACAAAATGACCAAAACAGATGCGAACATGGCCAGCGCCAAGTAACCGAACAGGGTGGCGTCCACCCCTTGCAGGATGCCACCGGTTGGCTGGACGGCCGGACCGCGACGAATCGACGCGGCCACGGCCAAATTGTCCAGCTCGTTGTCCACAGACGTTCTTCGTTTTTCGGCCGGTGTCTGATTGTGGCACTCGCCGGTGTCGGAATTGCAGGTGCAACAATCTTCGTGCGGCCGCGGTCCGCAGCACGACACGCACTGTGAGTTCTTACGGTCTAGGTGCAGCGGAAACATGCACGCCGAGCAGCTGAACGGACCTGGTCCGGTGCAGGCGCGGCACGATGCGTGACAAGGCTTGCACAGTTGCGTGGGCGGATCGTAATACTGCGAGCCCGAGCACTCGGAGCACAGGCCGTCCTCCAGCATGAAGTGCGGCGGACACGACGTGCACTGCAACGGGCCTTCGCCTGCAAATAATCAAAACGGTCACGGCGTTAGGTTACAAGTTAGGTAGGATGTGGATTTTTGAATGTCACTAACCTTTACAGGTCTTGCAGTAATGATGACATTTCTGGCAACCAAAGTCCGACATGAAGAAACCTTGCGGACATTCGGGGTGACATTCGCCGGCGGCCAATTGCCATCCGCGCGGGCAACTAACGCATTGGTCTCGGCGAGGGCCGCTGCAAGTCATGCAGCTCAGGTAACACTTGGCGCATGCGCCCACGTCGCTATAATATCTGAAAACAATGGACACGTTCACGTTAACTTTGCCATAAAACCGAATGGAACACACGCGGAGCCGTAGAGAAATTTCGGGCAAAGGGACAATTTTTTTTGTGGTTACAAGGATAAAAATAAATATTCCATAAATATCGTATAATCGTATATAATATAATTAGCCATATTTAATTTTATTTCTTATTTGTAAGTATGCATAATAAAATAATTGATATTGGTATGGGTAGGATATATGTGTGGAGTGGATAGTGTTGTATTTTGTATAATATTTGAACGCAATTTTCTAATCATCGCATTCGAAAAGTGATTCCGAGCGAAATTTGATTTCGTCAAAATATCAATAGGTACTTAATTTTTTCGTAGTTTTTTTCTGGATCACAAGTTTAATTTTAAATGTACCTGGTATACCTGATATTATATAAAACTGTATTAAAATTCTTGGACCACACTATAGTAATAAATCAAACTTAACAAAATATTTTTTTTTTGGCCCCAGCATAAATATACTTCCCATCTTCTCGTTACGGCCCTGAACACACGCATACGCCGTCGACTTACCCAGGAGCGCACGTCGTGCGACACTGGCCGGTTTGCAGCAACAACGGCGAGTGGCACATGGTGCAGTTGGTGCGGGACACGCACTCGATGCACGGATGGGGGCACGGCTGACACGTAGCGTAGCTGCCGAACCGCAAGTCCGGATAGAAGCCCGCGGTGCACTGTTCCACGCACGAGCCCGGCGCTTGGAACATGGTCGGCGACCGGCAAGACAGACAGTTTTGGTCGGTTGGGTCGCTGCACGTTTCGCACGAATCGTGACACGCCTGGCATTGCGAACCGGTCCAGAATTGTCCTGCTTATGTAAAGAACAACAAAAGCGACCGGTAAAGTAATAAATACAAACATAATATAATATAATATATTATACATATTATACGGGCTATTATTATTATAATATTAATATAATAATAATAATTATTAATTATTATTATGTTGTTCATACCCGAGAGACACTGTTGACTGCCCGTCTTCAGGCATCGGCCTTTTTTGTTCAACGTGAACCCCTGGTCGCACGTGTGGCAGACAGTCGAGTTGCAGGTGACGCAACCCGCCGGACAGGCCAAACATTCGTGACGCTTCTGGTCCGGATAATAAAAGTCCGGGCATTTGGAATGGCACGTGCCCTTCAGTTCGAAGAAACCGGTCTTGCACGTAATGCATTGGTCCGCGTTCGGTCCGGTGCACGATTCGCATTTGGAGTCGCACGAGCCGCATCTGAAAAACGACAGGACGATAAAGGTTAGGCACAACGCACGCGTAACGTTGTGCGATGACCGACGGCACCGGGACCTCAGAGATGGACCTCGGTCACTAGCGGTTGCTCTCACCGGTAATCGTTGGTCTCGTAAGTGTTGGTCGGACAATTTGCGTAACACTGGTTGTCGTGCAACACTAGATGGTGTTCGCAGCTGGTGCAATGATCGGGACGCGCCTCGCAACTGCCGCAGTTCGGACCGCAAGCCACGCAAGTGCCTTCTTCGGTATCTATAAAATATACGGATAGGGACAAACATCGGTCAGATTCAGGTCGGTCAAAACAAGGGCAAATAATTATTACTTTCGAAGTATCCATCGGGGCACTGTTGCAAGCAGACCGCCAAGTCGGTGACTCTGAGATGGGCAGGAGCGCATGTCAAGCAGCTGTCTTGTCCGGCTCCGGCACAGGTCTCGCACGACTCGTGGCACGGCCAACAGACGCCGCCTTTGTTCGGGAAGCTGCGTGGTGGACAGCGGCTGACACAAGTGCTGAAAACAATTCAATTTAAAATTTAATTTTGAAACGATAAATTATTTCAAAAATCATAAATCATCGAAAAATATAATATAAAAAAATAATAATAATAACAATCGTCACCAGCTTGTTATTTTTATGTAAATGCGCGTATTAATGTATAAATAATTTATTTTATCAATATGTCATGATATTTCGCCAGTTTCGGCGGAACGTAAGAAAATAAATTGAGTTTGAAGTTTATTTGGTTTCTTTCTTTTTTTTTTTTTTAATAGAATTCGATGATTTTACGCTTTTTATTTTAATTTTTAACTTTTTTCATATAACCTACTCCGAATCGGTTATCGACGAAAAGAATAATATTAAATTTCGTATTAATATTCACGTTTATAAAAAATAACAATAACGGAGAGAGAATTATATTAAATTAATTACCAGTTAATTTTTTTTTTTTTTTTTTTTTTGTTTTTTTTATATTAACAATCCTTAATTTAAAACGAAATAGTATAAATAAACGCTAAGCGTAATAAGCGTGTACACAAATATTTACTATATAATATAAAACTGAACGTTTTAAATTGGTTTTGTACACATTAATGAATTTTATATTCCATTATTTTCTCCGTTAAAATAATCGGTAAAATGTATTATAAAAAGCATATTATTAATTCTTTACTACGAGTTGAATTTTATTATTATTATTATTATTATTATTAAAATTTAAAACCCTTTTGGCGCTTTCAAATCAAATATGCTTGACATTGCCAGTGTGAATATTATTAGTTATTACTAAGTACCAAATATTTAATATTTTTCTATTTTATGATGTGTAGAAAAACACAATTTTCACTTTAAGTTTATGGATTATAACATAATTTTTTCTATTTTTTTTTTTTTTTTTTTTTTTATTATATAATTTCAATTAAAATCTATTTTATAGGTTATTCAACGAATAATATTAAAAAAAAAAAATTATAAAAATAATAATCATTATAATATTTATATATGACGTCTATTGCATATATTATAGTACTGAAATAAAATAATAATTATTTGGGTATTAAAATACTCGTATATAGACATTTAATAACGTTATTAATTACTTTCGGTAAGTATTAGATTATTATCGAGCGAATGAAATATATAATAATGACATGCATTAAAATGCGCAAACTTATTTTTTTTTTCGAGAACACAAAAAATCGTATAATTAATCATTAAACTTTTAATTTGACACAATCAATAAAAGGGTTCATTAAAATTAAATTTATAGTAAAAAAAAAAAAAAAAAAAAGAAAGAAAGAAAAATACACGTATATATTCGGTTATTAAAAATGCATTAACTTTGCGAACTATATAAAATATACTATAATATAATATACAATATTATATGGAAAAGACGAAAAAAGAAAGAAAAAAAGAAGAAAAATGTTTGGCATTGATATAGGGTTTCTTAACATTCCCCCGGTTGGTATATACTTTATAATATTTCACGAATATCATTGCCAACCTTACGAACCCTGCCGCCAACGACTGACACATTGAATTACACGCATATATCATAACATAATATAATATAAATGTTATTTTACATGCATTGAACGAATTTAAGAATTTCAAATATAACATAGAAGTGTGCGATTTGAATGTGGACGAGCACGTCAAAAATATATCGTCCGGCATGAAACAAAACTGGAAACGTCCAAACGGCGTGTAAAGTTTACATGCAGATATCGACGAGTCCGATGAGTTTGGATGGTCTTTTTTCGTTTTCAGAGAGATTATTAAGACACGGGGACGAAGACACGCGAGTTGCGAATTGTTCTCCCGTGGAGATAACAATAACGGTTGAACAACTGAGAAATCGCGTTAAGTAAGTCGCGAAATAATTCAAATAGTGTATATCGTATAACTTTATATAAACGCGAAACTGCAGTAAGTGTTTCGTACACGGGGCAAATAATTATAATAATAATCATAATGCTCATTAATAATACAACTTTGCGTACATAGTCTTTGGAGGTGACCATGCGTGCAACACACGCGTATATAAATGTACCAAAATGCAACGTGATTATGTTAATTCCAAACACATTTAAAACCTTTTCCAATAATACTTTGTAGTTATATATTATAATATATTTTGGAGTTTAAATTTACTCGATATCTTCTTCTTTTCCTCCGCCCTTTCTCCCAACAATTTGGGGTCGGCAACCCTGGTCCTCAACTTCCATTTGATTCT
Source organism: Tetraneura akinire (assembly GCA_021307375.1). Taxonomy (NCBI): domain Eukaryota; kingdom Metazoa; phylum Arthropoda; class Insecta; order Hemiptera; family Aphididae; genus Tetraneura; species Tetraneura akinire. The sequence goes on from JAIUCT010000025.1 coordinate 60,459, forward strand.
ATCTCTTGCATCCTTTTCACACACGCCAGCTATTTTCATATCTCTCTCAACCACCTCAAACCACCTCTCTTTTTCGGTTGCCCTCTCTCTCTCTTACACTCCACATTCATGCTTTGAACTATTTTAACTGTCTCATCCACGATCCACCTCTCTTATTAAAACATGCCTTAACCATCTCAATCAATTCTCACGCAGTTTGCCCACTATACTTGTCTACTGCATCACTACCTCTTATATATTCACTTCTTATTCTGTCTTTTCTAGTAACTCATCAACTCTTCAACCTCAACATTATCATCTCTGTAACACTAATTTTTTGATCTATTTTGGCATCTATTGCCCAACATTCTGATCCATACATCATTGCGACATTGCCGGCCTAACAACTGTCTTATAAAATTTACCTTTTAACCTTATTGGAACTCTTTTATCACACAAAACACCTGATGTTTCACTTCGCTCCATCCATCCACATATAAATCTGTAATTTTTCTATCTTTCTCAAAGCTACCACTCTCTTGTAACATGGATCCTAAATACTTGAACTTGAACTTGTCTACCCCGTCTACAAAAATAAAAAATCGTGTATATACTTATGTTTACAAAATTATTGTATAATAATATGAAACAAAAACAAGAATCATATGTTATTAAGACGCACAAAATTATTATTATTCATATTCACGGGACGAGTCTAATAGGTATAATATTTATAATATATAATTTTCATTGAAATTTACATAATATTGCGATTGAAAGATTTCAAGTGAAATATATTTTTTTTTTATTCGACACCCTACTTATACTTCGTATATTACATCAACATTTATAACGGCGAGTATATTTATTATTTTTATTACTCAAAAGTTTATTCGCACGTATACACAATAAGTCGTAAAGTAATATACGAGTATTTGGGTGCACATAATATAATTTTCTGTTTTAAAACGTTCCCACTTTTAATATATTATATTTTGATCCGTTCACCATGCACCTACAATATACGACGTTATAAAATGTTTAAAATTATAAATTACGACGCAATAATTTCAGATTAGGCGGAGTATTTATTTTTAATCTTTAATCTTTTCGCGAATTCAAATCGTTTCCTTTTTATGCTGCACCGTGACCTACACGACGTGTACGGCGTAAATATACATACAAAATATTATAATATATTATTATATCGCCCGTAGATATATTTAAATATTATTATTTATTTTTTGTGTGTTATATTATATTATTCATTGGTAACATATGATTTGCAGTTGTGCACGCATCGTACCTTTTACGTAACACCGTTTGAACGGGGGTTGTTCTTTATCGCCTTTAAGTGCGTATCTAAACTATTTATTTAACGTCAATGCTCGAATTTCGTCCGTTTTTTATAATAACATTACTTCATGGCATGGCAAAAATACATTGTCGTGTATAACACTATATAATGTATGTATACCTAATACAAAAATGGTACGCATAACGAACAAGCAAAAAGAACGAGGCCGTTTTATTGTATTTTAAGAGTTTATATATAGGTACCTACTTCTATTTTAACAGTTATTTTTGAATATTTACAATAATAATAATAATAATAATAATATTATAAAAGCGTGTGTGCGCATGCTCGCACTTACACATAATATATAGGTATATTTTACCTATAGAAAGAGAATAATAATAAAAATAGTAGAAAAAAAATCAAATAAAAATGCATAAAATATAAACGAAAAATATGACTGAACATTATGTAGGTATAGTGCGTATAACGAAAACTTCTTTTTTTTTTTTTTTTAACATCGCGGGATAAAAACCGTAGGTACAACACGGCAAGGAGATATTATATAATATATTATTAAAAATAAAGTTTACGTTATAAATGTTATAAATGTTATAATAATATAAAGAAAGAACAACAACAAAAAAAAAAAAAAAAAAAAATAAAAATAAAATTACTTACTATATACCGAGGTTTAACGTATATACCTACACGTTATTTTCACGATAAAATATATATATTTTACTTAAAAACAAAGGCGTATATTATTATATAATGCATATAATAATAATAATAATAATAATATAACATTAAGTAAACACGAGCGTAATATATAATATACGTACCTAATATAATTAAATAAATCTAATCGGTCTTACGGTACAATTTTGTCGTCGTTAAATGTTTTAACGAATATTCAATTTACTTTAAACAACGTTTGTCGACCACCCCGACACAATGTAATTATATCTCGCCTATTATATTGTATATTATGATGCCGAACGAACGAATATAATAGCATTGTTTTTGAATTTTTCGTAAAACCGAAATGGATTGTAGGTGGGTACGTCAAGAGTATTATATTATTCGTTTGGCAGTGCCCGCAGGCAATACAAGTTACGATTCGTATACGAGTATAATACCTTATCCGGACCAAAAAAAAAAAAAACGTTTTCTTCGTACAACCTACGTATTTGCGTGATCGGAATTTTTTGAAAATTCCATAACTCGGGCGATCAATTTTCCTATATTATACATAAAATCAATCGGAGTATTCCCGCGTGTTCGTCGTTCGACGAATTGACGACCCTTATTATAGTAAATGTATATTACATATTATACATATAATAAATTAAATATTATAATATTTAAAGTTCCATTATGAACTATGGGGTTCAGTTCGATCCCATTTGGATTTACCTACTTCGTCTTCAAGACGTGAGCTCGTTAATTCCCCATATTCATATAATCATATTAAAATTCAATATCCCTAATCACCCTTACTTTTTTACATCCAGTCTCGTAATTACTCTAATTATAACAAAAACTCACCGATATCTAGAACAATGCCATTATTACGTATAATAAGTACCCGACTTAGACTTCTTTTCGAATTCTCTACTTAAAATTATGAAGTTTTTCTTTAAATTTTAATGCTGTATACGAGTATATAATACTAAATCTTGTATGATATTTAATTTATAATATATAATGTTAATTGCGAACCACGAAATGTATATTTGTATTTGTTATTTAACATCAGTACATCACTAATTAATTAATTAATAATTTTCTTCTAATCTCTATTATCAGTATTTCTTTTCTTTTTATATTAAATTATCACTATACTATCATTCAGGTATATTTATTGTTTCTGATTTCTGTTATCTTATGTAATTTCCATAACTATAATATATGTGTATTGTATATAACTTATTGGTTTTTATGCTCGTTGTATTTTAACAAATAAATATTATTATTCTTACGAATACAATCATTTTAGAACGCTCATGATGATGATTCGCCACTACGAATTCATTTTATATACTGGAAGATTTAATGATAAAAAAAAAAAAAAAAATAATTTAATTTAAAATGACGCGCGAGTAAGTTTGTGCCTTTGGGGAAATTCAACTGGAATCGCTGGAAAATGACGATTTGTCGCGAAACGTAATTACATCGGTTTTAGACACGGCGCCGCCGGCTAAGTATATACAAAGTATAATAAAACAAATATATATAATATATTATATATATTAAAATCTTACTTGTCGAGCTTGAAGTTGCGACAGCCGACGCATTGCGTGGGTCCCTTGCCGTAACAGCCGGAGGCGTCGCACTCAGGGTCGCAGTCGTGCAAAATGGTCTGTCCGTCGATCGGCCTCTCCGCCGGCGTGGTCTGCGAGTTCGAACGCGTGCTGGTCAGCGACGTGACCGAAGTCTGTGTACACATTAAAACACACGATTAACACTACTACAACACTTGTTATAACTAATAATACATCGTATTTCGGTCGTTTGGCGACCAATCGATTCCTCGATTAATCCGTCGGGAGAGAACAAAAATTGCAGCGATAAAACCAGACAAATCACGCGCGGTTATATTGACTATATCATCTAATTTGAAATTTGTGAGTTGATTTTATTTAAATGCAGATACCGGGATAATATTATTCAGGCGTCGGTAAAAAAATCGATTTACAAGGGATTGAAATAAGGTTACGAATTTTAGAATTGTATATAGTTGCAAAAAAATAACGAATTATAGTTGTTATAGTATAGGTATTCATAGCAGTACTATACTTTTTTTTTTTTAGGGAAAATTCGAACTTTTGACGTTTCGGTGCACGGGGTAAGTGATTTCCGGTTTGAAGCGAATCATATCGTTGCGATCTATAAGATTTTTTTTCATAATTCATATTCGACTTTTGCCGGAATGCAATATTGAAAAAATGTCATCAAAATTTCACTATATTTCAAACATGATAATCCATAATATTTTTCTCTCTATCTTTCTTCTCTGTTTATCTCTTTTTATCGAAGACGTTCGTTCGTTTTTTCTCCGAATAATGTCCGAATATACACGATAGATTTAAAATTTTATTCCTCAGTTAATCCACGTGCACAAAGAAATGAAACACAAAAAGGAGAAAAAAAATATTACGTTTCCAATTGAAAACAAAAAAATTTACATACAAGTAAAATAAATGTACCTCTATAGAACAGTGTAAAACCACTGATAAAACGAATACAATGAAGTTCGTACGTAACATAAAATAAAAATAATTTTTCATTCTATACGAATTACGGACAGCAACACAAATAGATAAAATGTGAATATGTGTTTTATCAGTAATTTTTTTTTTGAGAAAAAACGCATTATAAACCGCCACATTACATGGTTTTCAATTTTTTTTTTTTTTAGAGTCAGCGGAAACTGTCGAGAGGAGTTAATGAAATAAATCGACTAGTTTGAAAATAAACGTTTGTTTTTGACGTGAAAAGCGTAACAAATTATCAATTATCTAGGAAACGTACTATAAAACAGTAATGCGATTTAATCACTAGCTTCGACAGGTTTTGGAAAACGTGAATAATTTTTCATTTTTTAAAAATGGATTCAAATATTATAAAAATATTTTACATTTACAATATTTATTATTAAATATATAATATAATCATTATTATTATTTGCTTATTCAATCACGCGTTCGATAGTTATAGAAGTCAATTATTACGTTATCTAAAATGGTAGATTTAGTAATCACTAAAATTTGTCGCATTTGTTTAGAATTAAGAATTGTCTAACCTATTCCTTCAACGGATTCTATCGAAAAAGAAAAATCCCCTTTCTTTTAAATTTGGTCAACTTTTCTCCTTATTAAATAAATATAAAAATATGTGTTCTAAGTTTTAACCGTCAATCACGATGTTCTATTTAAATCCAATTTAATTTATTTTGAATATAACTATGGATTTTACAGTCTTAACTACGTCCGTCCTGCGTTTTAGATCTTAGAATGTACATTATAGACACTTATGTTGAAATCTTTAAAAGTTAGAAAATATAGTTTCCGCACGATACTGAGGACGATGAAAATTATTAGGGAAGTAACTCATTTATCCCAATCAAACCAATGCGTAGGATTTACCTCGATTTCGCTTCCCGCAGCGGCAAATACATCGGGCAGATTTCGGAAACCGGCCTGTGACAGTATGTCCGCTATGCTCGTGTGGTATATGGACGGCGTGCCGGAAATTTGACTGCCGCCGAGCTGGGAGAACGGAAAACCGGAAGAGGCAGATGCAGCCTTTGGCGCTTGTAGCAGCAGTTGCTGTTGCTGTTGTTGCAGAAGTTGTTGCTGTTGTTGCGATATGGCGAATGGCGGCGACGGTTGTAACTGAGCCGACCGTAGCCGTATCGGGTTGGTGGCCGTGCCATAGAATATTAACTGCCATTTTTTCAGTATGCCTGGTTGATTGACGTGCCGGTTGCCGCTGTTGTGGATGATCATTGTCCACGTACCGTCCACCTTTTCACCCCAGAAGTGCACGCTCAGGAACGGCCAGTCATCGAAGTTGGAGCTGACCACGTCTCGCGGACGTTCGAATAGCAACGTGGACGTAGTGCCCAAAGGTGAGATCAGGTCGATGCGTAGGTTTCCTCGCGGAAAAAATCGCAACGATATCTTGCACTGCACATGCTCGGCGAATCGCACTTCGTTCAAGCTGCCCTGACATCCGCCCACATCCATGGTCACTCTGAGTATGCTGTTCGGTGACGGGTCGATTGGCCTGTAAAAACATACAAACGTTAAGCGGACATGTCGTAATATGTGGCATTGTCGCGTCATGTCCCGAAGGTATAATATAATATTATATACGATAACATTAAAGACGAACAAGACTATTTTTTATCTGACGTCATGTAGTGGTGTGCGATTATTTTATATATTATTTATGATATGGGGTTCGGGGTTGATAAGTAAAGTTTATCGTTATTTTCAGTCATTTGATAAATCAAACCCGTCATGAAAATTGTCAAAATATCATAGTTTTTTTTCTAAAAAAAATAACTTTACTATTATTAGTTAAAAACTTAAAACATTAATATATATTACACTTGTCACATTTAATAGTAGTTTTTATGATGTTAAAATATCATAATCCTATTTTGGTGGTAAATAGAATAATAATAAAAAACTTAAATGTCATTTTTAATGAAAAAAGTAAAAATAATATTGATAATTTTCTTCTAATTTCTTTTATAATTTTCCATGTGCTAATCGCACAATATTTCTTCTGTATTTTATCCTCTGGTGCATTCTTACGACAAATTTTATATCAAAATAGAATTTTATCGATAACATATATTATTAAACATGTATTAATACATTTTTCATTGATATTAATGAAAAATGATTTTATTTTTAATAAAAAGTAATTAAATTGCCAAAAGTGGAAATTGAAATTTGATATATGTGCGGTTGTACAAGTGTCCACGAATCACTATATGACTATATCTAATATTATCGCATGCACAAATTACAAAAAATAAAATAAAAAAAAATAAAAAAAATAAATAAAAAAATAGTTTATTTCATTTTCATGCATTATATTTTTAAAAACGGTTTTGATATATTTTAAATTGTTTTAATAGTTCCGTACGAACGGAGTAATATAAATACATTATATTATACGGGCGTATAGTTATATAGAAGAGGTCCTTTTCCCCTCGGGAAATCTCGCATTCCAGTTTTAAAATAGTTTATTTTCGAAATTCCTCGTTAAGAGTTTCACAACATAATCTAGGATTTCGTGAACTTTAACATCGGATACGTCCGTCGGAATTTTAAACACAAAAACAATGTACGTATAATAACTTTATATTATATTAACTTTATTCAACGTTTTACATGGCGTGTCGTGAAAACTGCCCGAACCGCATGGTTTCGGTATTTCAATCGAATATCAACCGTACAATTATTTTATTTTATTTTTAATTATTCTATGTAAATACTTGACACTATTAATGCCCATCATGCAAGTGTGATATGTTGTATCCGTTCGGGCGAAGGTAGCGGTAGTTGCTCGGGGTTTTTGAAAACGTGGCGATTAATAATATAATATAGTTACATGCCCAGCAAGCAACAAGCCAAATTGAAATACTCGTTCGTTTTTCGCTAAACGCTCGCGAAACTTTCAAAAGCGATAAGACTGTTAAACCAATTATTTTGTTTCGGGTGCGACCCCTTACGGTCTTCGTATCTACTATAATCTAATATATATATATATATTATTATATTTAGTAATTTGTCCGAGCGCGACAATAACGTCAACCTATTTTAGTCGCTTGGCGGGCGGTAGCTGCAGGTATATAAGGGATGACAAAATGTGATAATAATACGCATCCAGAGTGTACAAAATCGAATAAAACGAATATATTCGACGTATTATTAGATTTATTATTTTGAGACGTGATATCGCTGCGACGTGTTTTTTTTTTTTTTTTTATATATAATATTTTATATAGTATATATTATTATTATTATTATACGATATACGTGTCATCGATCAAGTTAAATCCGATACGACGACGACGACAACAACAACAACAACAATAATTTAATATTATAAATTTTTTTTACCACCGAGTCCGACCGCTTTATTATCGTCGTAAAACGAAAACGACCAGCAAATGTTGGATTATTCTCGTGGAATTAACAAAGGCAATAATTACTTTACACAAAGATATAATAGGCTATAATATGAAGTGTGTCTGCAATAAGTTGTGCCTCCTACACCCGGTCACGAACGAAACGCCAAAGTGTACGAAAAATTATTCAGGAAAATCGTATAGTTTCTCGGGGAAGTAAATAAGGATTTTTTTTTTTTTTTTTTTTTATCCTCGCGTTTATTTTAAAAACCAACAACGAATCGTACGGTTTTTGCGCGAGACTTTAACTCGCGCACATTTTATGGACACGCGACTTAATTTAATATATATTATTTTTTTGTACCCCGTCTAATGTCTATAAATAAATAATGATATATATATACAAATTAAGTTGATGAATTTAATAAGTGTTTTTTTTTTTTATATATATATATATTACACGCCGTTTTGTTTAAATTCTTACGGAAAAGAAAAAAACAAATTAAAAGGATATTAAAAATGAAAAAATTCGTGTAATACACGCGCGCGGTATTCGTCGAAACAATATTTTTATTATTTAAATATTGTAAATACAATATATTTTAATTCATAACGTTTTTTATATACCTACTCAATATCAGTGACGTATTTAGAGGGAGCTAGGGAAGGGCTAGTGCCCCGGGCGGTAAAATTTTTTTACATATATATATACTTATTAATATTGCTAAATAAATTTAGGTTGGAAAAGGGCGTTTTTTTTTCTTACCTGGGACGCAAAATTCCTAAATACATCTCTGCTCAATACAGTAATATTGCTTGCTTAGGTATACGTTTTAATATATTTATGTTTATTTCTCACTTGAACACCGACCCGCGCGATATTTTGAACCCGAGAATTTTATTATAATAATATTTATCATAATATTATACGTACCTACTGCACGTGCGAGAGGTTAGGTAAAAATAATAAAAATAAAAAGCGACGAAAACATTTTGCGCGCTTAATTACCTATCCTCGGCGATCTCTTGGGATTTGCATATGTGTTGCGGCGGTACCGTCGTCCACTGTTCGGCCAACTCGACCATTCCGCCCGCGTCCATCAGACCGTATCCAAATTTGTGGCTCACTAGAAAAAAATAAAAATAAAATGAAATAAAAATAAAACAAAACAGTTGAAAAAAAAAAGTTTTTTTAATTCCGTACGGGAAAATTGAAATAATTCAAAAACGAAAATTAAATAAAAATATATGGGCCGTGAAGAAAGTGTCAAAATCTCGGTCATTTATGTGCGTTTTTTTCTGCGTATACGCAATGAAATAAATTTAAACGAAAAAAAAAAAACATTCATTTTTTATATACGATTACAACGGGCAGTTTTGATTTCTATCGTGAATAATCAAATAATATCTTAATTCGCGAGCATAACGCATTTACATTTATTATATAAAAAGACGTATCATAAATATACATAGATTTTCGAAACTGAGTAAAATTATCTGTTTTAATCAGACGTAATTACGAGTGAAATATAATATGAATGATAAATTGATAAAAAAAAAAAAAAAAAAATACCTGAAAAATTTCGATCGCGTGTATACACGATGTCATATTCGACCATCCCCGTCGATTATCAATAAATAATTAAATAAATAAATATTGTACGCGGGGGGATCTCGTTATTTATATAGGATTTTCAATCGGAAGTACGCGAATAATCAGTTAAATGTTCGCATTACACGCTTATCAATGTAATAATATGTACGCAGACATCATGACAATATCATATATACACATGTACATGTGTACACGTGTCAAATATGTTAACGTTGGTTTAGGGTTAATTGGGTTCGAAACGTCACAGAGTTGGATTTACGTCGAAACGTATTATATTATTATTATTATTTTTTCTATCCGTTCGTAAATATAATATACGATCGATAACGCGTTTTTTTCGTATATATTATACGTTATATACTCGGTTAAATATTATTATTAATTAACCGTACATATTATACGGTCAGCTGACGATTTAAATACTTTTACACGATTATTATAATTTTTCCAATATTAGGACACACGGTTTATTCGCTTCGGTAAATCAGTATCATCCGGTATATCGTATTTATATAGGTACCTATATAATAGACGTATTACGTACAATATAGCTGACGTATATATCGTACGAAACAGGACACGAGCGATTTCGTTTTCCCTAGTCGTATTTTATACGGTTTGTTATTATACTTTATACCTATATCGTTTATTGTAATAGGACGTCGGTCGTTCGGAAACGAGAGAAAATTAATAATCCAACTCAAAGTCGGTCGGATGTGAAGTTAAGACGACGCGAATAATCGTCAAAGAAGTGAATGTTATCCGAATGTAAACATCGATTTGTTCTCGATTTGTTCATAAAACTGTAAATTATGTTTGCTCGACGACTGTATAACTGCAGTGCATCACGCGAAGATACAAAGACGAATCGAGTTATTTTTATATATTATATTTGGCGTAGAGCAGAACAATAAACGTACGCATTTTTCGAGTACCTATACGGAGTAAACAAAATTTTATAAATTTGCCGAGAGAATAGATTTTAAAATAACGATGCGAGATTTGTATCCGCGTATAACACATAATAATTTTAACGAGCGATAGTTCGGTAACGAACCGCAGACCATTTATTAGTTTATTACATATTATTATTATTACTATAACTATTATTATTATTATTATTATTATTATTATTATTATTATTATTATTATTATTATTATTATTATTATTATTATTAT
>JAIUCT010000025.1:71193-87364 GCA_021307375.1 Tetraneura akinire
ATTATTATTATTATTATTATTATTATTATTATTATTATTATTATTATATTTTACCGTTCGTTCGATTCATTGACGAGAAAAAAAAACCATCAAACGAACGATGATAAAACGAGATATTCCGAATATACAGGAGCAGGGAAGAATATTATAGTAGTATTCCATAAGAGTAAATATTTTGTTTTTATTAGTGCGTCGAACGAGTTTTGAAAATTAATGTGTATACTCGTATATTATATTTTATTGGAAAATATTGAATATAACATGTATATTATAACGACAAACAAAGTACCCATATTATGCTGTAAATATAGTAATTTGTTGACCTTTTTAGATATTTATAATAACAATAATAATAAAAATAATAAAAATTAATAATAATAATAATAATAAAAATAATAATAATAATAATAAAAATAATAAGTCTATATAGACATTTGAACAGTAAATTGCGCATTGGAAAAATATACAGATGTTTGTTTTTAATTAATTTGAATTGTTTATTCGCGTGAGTACATGGCATCGGAATTTCGGGATAGACGTATTCTCGCGTTAAACATTACTCTTCTAAGTAATTTTTTGTACAAACTGTACAAACCCAAATAGACATAAGTGATGGTTTTATAATAATCGATCGATCCGAGATGGAATTTTTTCATAAAATAATATGTTTATTATAGACATTATTCTGACGAGCGTGAAAATATTACTTCGATTGTAATAACATGATGGTCGAGCAATAAATAATAAAAGATATGATTTTGTAAAGTATAAATAAGCTCCTCCTGGCTCCTCTATAAATCGTTAGGTACATCTTATAACGTTTGAATCGAACTGATCGTAATTATTATACTATTCATATGGTACGGTGAAAAAAGTGTCTGGCTGTGTGTTAAAACAGTTATAGTTTGATAGATTTTATTATAAAGTAGTTATTGAATAATTTACTTTGAAATTTTGTGCACATTCAAACGTACTTGGAATAACTCCAAATTTCAAGTTGCTAAACAAAACAAGTAACACAATTATTAACGATTTTGCAAGTACATAAACTAAACTTCAGTATAGCTCTCATGGAATGTACAAAAAAAAAAAAAAAACTTTTTATCGAAATAAGTTAATACTTTTAGTAACTCGTATATACTACACAGTCGTGCTCGTGGGGGGGAGGTGGCACTGCCGTAAGAATTCGTGACGTCGCACGCTCACATTAATATACATATAAATCCTTTTAGTTTATTAGGTTTTGCCGAATAACGGCACGCAATAATAATAATAATAATAATAATAATAATAATAATAATAATAATAATAATAATAATAATAATAATAATAATAAAAGAGTGTCGTAGGACATTTTAATTGTCCCGAATTATTGTTTATAGGTCGGAAAAAGAGACGGCCGAGACGCGACCCAGAGTGTGCGCGCGTGTCGCGTAAACAATGTATTTAATAATATAAGAACCGTTAAATCGTACGAGCGGAATTAATGAAGGGGAAAACAATAAATGGATTTTTAAAAACTTATCGTGGAAAAACTCTGGGAAAACGCGGCGAAATATTATTTTTAAAAACCGAATTTTCTCCCTATGTGTTTATTATATTGTTGTGCAATAGTCACGGACGGTCACGTACGCGTGCATGCCGCGGGAGGCCAACGACCATCCATAATATTATTATATAATATAATATAAATGTAGTGTGGTCGGACGGAGTATATAACTTTGTATACCGCATCTCATGCAGACCGCACTAGAGTTTTAGTGTTTTTCATTAATGTGGCTTAGCAATTTCGCGGCACAACCCTCCGAAAAATAATATAATCCCTTTACGATGTAGGTATATAATATTACATATAAAATATATTATATGAATGCACGCCGCGTGCGCTGCACCCTACCTTTACGTCCCACTCCGTTGGATATCCAACCTCCTTCGCGTTCCAGGGCCGCCGGTTTGGACGTCAGCACCACGATGTATTGCATGTCGCGCCACGTTAACGCCGGGTTCGCTTCCAGCGCCAGGGCGCAAAGTCCGGCGGCTAACGGAGCTGAAGCCGATGTGCCTGGAAAAAAAATAAAAAAAAATAAATAAATAAAAAATAAAAAAAGTCGTTCGTTTTCAGAAAAATTGAATTTAATATACGTATTATTATATTATACTTATATTATATTATACATGTGCGGTGTTTGAGGGTTATGGTTCGTAACTCGTAATAATTTAATATGAAATGATAATAATAAAAACGAATTAAGTCGTGAAAAAAAAAATTATTATTAATAATAATAATAATAATAATAATAATAATAATAATAATAAATAAATATTATATCTATAATACTCGTTATGGTACATTATATTCGTATACATATGTATATATAAATCGACGTACAGAGTTCCCTCGAAGTCGCTCGAATAAAAAAATTTAATATTAATAGTATACTCTATATAATAAAAACTAATCCTGATTTTTCAATTTCTCGATAAAAACATATTTTATTCCATGTGCCATAATTCCAACTCGTTTATTATTATTATTATTATTATTATTATTATTATTATTATTATTATTATTATTTTACTATACACTCTATACACACATAAATGTTTTGTCGAGTTCACGTAAATGTGAAATATTAAGTTCGTTAAAACACGGTTATTTGAATATAATAACATACGACTGAGCAGTGATAAATACTAATAAGAGATTAATTTCGTACAGAGTTTATACACAAAAAATTCGAGTAATACCCCGCGGGGTAACCTGTGGATATGCGTTATAACTTATAACGTTATATGCTTTATATAATAAGATTTCATATCATGAAAGTTAAGAATTAAATAATTTTTTAACCCTTAGACAAAAGTTAATATTACGTGCCGTTTAATATTTTATGCGGATAAACGTTTAATAAAATAAATGTAAATTAATTTAACCGTTTAATTTTTCCGATATAAATATAATAACGTCTCGAACGCAGCACACCGAACGAACGATTAACGACACGACTAAAAAATATTATTGTTCTCGGTGTTACGAATTTAGTAATTAAATAATATTTGTACACGTTCTATAATTGTTGAAATTTAAAACTAAAGTTTTAAACTTTAAAATCTCAAAAATGGTTCTTGCAATGATTAATGGTAACCCGGTCAAAGTCTTACCAAGGGGATGGCCGATGTCTCCACCCTCGAAATTTTGTGAATTTTAACAATAATTATTTCCGTTATACAGATTATTTTGCTGGTACCTATATATATATATAGATTATTATTTTTAGGTTTTACAATTATTAATAATGTAGAATGATTATTATCGATTAATTGTAGGTTTACGTACTTGCAACTTGTAAGACAATTTAATAAATTTATAAATATATATAATTACATATTATAAAGAATAGTGCTCAGTGTGCTCACCTATTATAACATTCATTAGCGACCCTAACCCCCGGAATAAAATTCTAACTATGCCACTATAATTCCCGACAATTTCGAAATTTTCCTTACCGGTATGTTCTACGGTGCAAATGTGATCGGGTCGTAATTTAGCATCCATGTCGACGGTAGCCACGCTTTTATCGTGTCCTGGAGTACCCGAGCTATAAGTAGTGGCCAGAGTGGACGAACATTCTTCAAGGTACCACGGTTTGTATCTAAAACAACGTCATAATGATAATAATTATATCTGTTTTTATTTTTTGTATTTTGTGTACGTGTGTGTGTGTGTGTAAAGGTCACCCGATTTATTAACACACATAATAAAAAAACAAATTAAAAATCAGTATTACCAATGAAAATTATATTCGAGAAATTACTTATTTTAGAACGACGGTATAATAATATCAACCCCATTCGAATAAACGATTAAGTTTAATAACTTTATCGTGCTTAAATAATAAATACGAAACGATCATCGACAGTAATAAAAGCCGAGAAGTTTATAATAAAATATTCTCAATCATAGTCTCACGAATAAACTGTATTGGAACGAGACGATACAAACGTTTAATGTCTGAGAAAATTACGAAGTCATCAAAAGACATTTAATTATTTTATTTTATTCGTGCTAATGTAAAACGTGTGACTGAATATAAAAATCAAATGAGTATTAATTTTTTTTTTTAAAAAAAAAAAGAAAGAAAATATAAACAATAATAACATCAATAGGTTAGGTGGTATACAGTATACAGTAATCCATTTATGATTCATTTATTGATAACTAAAGTGAAACAAATAAATGCAATTATCTAATATTTAGTTTTAACATAATATAAATTCTAAAATATAATATGTATTATTGTGGAGTACAAAAAAATCGTACAAATAAAAATGTATAATCTAAAACGTTATCATTTACATTATTATTTAGTTTATATTTTTGAACTTTAAACCTGGCTTGTGCTGTAACAATAATATTATATGCAGGTATAAAACACGATTTAAATCCAATCGTATATTATACACAAGAGCAAGCTTAGGCTTTGTGGTAATAGTTACGTTAAGGCGAGTCATTTAATACTTAGTCAAAGCCTAAAGTTAAGATTTCATTAAACATAGATTTGTTACTGGTGATACTATAATGTATACGCGTATTGCATGCCGGAGATAATTAAATACGAATTACAGCTAAAGAGTAGTTACAAAAATAATAATATGGCAGATTTATATAAAAAATATAGTGGATTATTATTATAAAGTTTTATTTATTATTAAGTTGAAAATTAAAGAATTTTTTTTTTTTTTTGTGCAGAAAATGGTATTAATATAAAATTATATTCATAAAATAAAAATACCATTTATTGAAACGAACGAGGTAGAAACGTATATTTTATTTAAAATATTATTTTATTATTAAATAAAATACGTCGGTTTGGTAAAAGCCGAAATAACCAAATATGAAAACGAATTAAAAATATAGAATGGAATGAAAAATAAATAAAATAATCCAATGCATAATACATAATAATAAAGTTAAAGTTTATTAAAGTTAAATGTTATTTTGTGAAATAATAATACATAGTAATAATAATTATATTGTTCGACATCGATTTATATGAAATTCAAAATTACTACGAAACTACTTAAAATTTCCTGTTATTTTTTCTATGTCTTTAAAACATTTCTATATTATGTGATTCGACGATAATTGCATCGCATGGCAATTTAAAAGTACAAAATCGATATATACCATTAATGTATTTTCAATTACTATAATAATAAGCAGTTAAAGTGGTACGAAACGCACTCGCGTTGAACGGCGATTCGTAGATAAATAAAACGAAAATTATTTCCGAATAATAATAATAATAATAATAACGTTTAAAATTTACTCTACTGATGAAATATTGTATTATTAAAATTACACATAATTTTCTCGTTTAAACGCGTGAAAAATGATTTTATAACAAATCGACTAGCGAACTCGCTTGTAATATCCAATTAGACAACACTCATAACGCGATGAAACGTTCAAGTATGTATGATAGATACTAAATGTGTTTCTGCGATTTAGCGCCGCATTCAAATGAATGAATGAACGATTCACGAGTACAATCGGTGCAGTCCATCCAGTCGTTTGTAGATGTTCATTCAAATCTTTCGTTAGAGTCCGGGAAAGTCTTAATAGTCCGTTCTATACTTAATATTTTTCCTTCGGAAAATAGATAAATTTATATACGTACCAATCACCACGCGTAATCGTAAAATAAAAAAAAAGTTGCGTTTTATACAGGTGATACTTTGATCTCGGGGGGGGGGGGGGACGAAAATACGAGTGATATTATTATATTATTATTTAATGTTTACGAACGGTTTTGGCTCTGGGCGACAAGAAAATATTCCCATTTCCGAGACTTTTCGCGATAGATCTTACTACAGCAGCAAGTAGTGGTATCCGTAACGAATCGATCGGCGCACGTACGTGTTATGATTTTATTTCGATTCACAGCAACAGGACGACATCCCTCGTCCAGGACCATGGGAATTTCGGTGCCTCGGGGGTATAGAAAAACCAGAAACGGTAGGTGTTTCGGAGTGCGTGCATATACTTTCGACCGGACGTGACGCTCGAAACGAAATCGCACTATATATCCGCGACCGCAATAATATTATACCACGACCGAAGAAGTTTGGACTGCCGGCGACAATTTCCGACCCTTTCGCGAATCTCAGGGATTAGAAATAAAATTTTTTTTTAAAAAGCAGCATTTTTCGACGACACGCTGCGACGTCGTTTCCGCCTGTCGTAAGATATACGTACTATATATTATAGTGTAAATAGTAAACACGCATATAATATATATATATATATAAATAAAACGACAAACGTATATACGGTTGGCCGTCGGTTGTTTCGATACGTTTCGATACCACGCGGTTTTGTATATTTTGTAGGTTAAATTATCATTATTATTATTTCATCCGCGCGCGCTCCGAAAATCGTCGTCGCGCGGCAAACTTTTCGTTACTCTAATCTAATATCAATGTATACCTAATGTCGTTTTGTGCCTCCGGTAAGGTATAAATGGCCGCATAGCGTATACCGCGGTAGCAGCGAAATATAGAAATGTTTATTATTCGTTTCGCGCGAACGGCGTCGTTATTATTTTTTTTTTTTTACTTTTCTCTCTTCTGTCGTGTTATATCGTATATATTATTATAATAATTTGTGCGTGTATTATAATACGCGCTCGTGTCGAACGTATGCGTACGTATTATTATTATTATTATTATTATTATTATTATTATTATTATTATTATTGATTTTCGACGTAAAATAACAGAAAATATTGTGCGTATATGATACAATAATAAAATAATAAATATTATATATTATACGTATAGTCGGCTTTCGTCGTATTTCTCGTGTCGATCGTAAGCCCCCGCAAGAAAATATATCAAATAACAATATAGAAAAATACACGACGCAGTGCGATATTTCGTAAAAATAAATAAATATACGTTGCGAGACGAATCGATATTATATAAAATGTTCTAAACGTCGCAAAAAAATCACGAGAAAAACTGACATAAAGGTCAATGTTAAATGAAATATAATATAGGGATAAGAGTTTAATAACTGTATAATATTATGATCATTACTTTAACGTCCATGCCGATATCGAAATGTAATGTACCAAATTTTAAATTTGATTAATTTTTCAATATTACGTAAAAAACAAATTAAAATTAAAATTACGTAAAAAGTTTATTCAATGAACAAATTAATATAGTTATAGTCGTTCGAACGAGTTTGAAATTATAATATGTCAGGAAAAACGTATATACTCGTATAACTGACAATTTGTCAGTAATAATATAATATTCGTGTTATACAGTAAATGTCCATTTTTTTTCGCAATATTGCTGTCGTGTGATAAATTTAAAGTACCTAAACGGTAAAAAAAAAAAAAAAAAAAACTGTTCATAGGATTTGATGATAATTATTTAAAATGTATAATATTTATACATTCCGATAAAACGAGATTATAAATTCACCAAGATATTATGGTTGTTTGCAACAATTATTATATTTTATTTTCATTCAATATTGATATATTCAATTTTATCTTATAATTAACACAAATTAATTTCACGACACTATCCCGAGAGAATATTGAAAAAATTGATTCCATTTATTATATATTTATATACGATTATGGATAATTTAGTATAAATAATAAAATAATATGATAGTAATATAATCCTGCCTGTAGCCTGTTACTCTAAGACTTTGCGAAATTAAAATCAAACAGTTTTTCCAGTTTACTTAGATATATAATTTTCGTCGTATAAAGGAAGAAAGATTAATAACATTCATTTTAACTTGATATCTGTTTTTGTTATAGAACTATAAATTGTATTATATAATTTGGGTTAATTAATAATTTTCAAATATCTTAGTAAACTATTTTATACGTAGATAAATGAAAACTTTCTTACGATTACTATATAAGAAACAAAAAGTGGTTTATTATGACTTATTAGAAAAGTTCTTAATTTGGGGTTACGTGTATATATAGTACGTTATATAAATATATATATATATACATTATAATATTAATTTATACAATTAACTTCAATTTATTTATATTTTATTTACAATATGAAAGGGGTAAAATTATTATATTTATAAGTATTGATGATAACCGCGAATTGTATAAGTAATATAACACTTTCTCGCATAAGGGCACCCTTGGAAATTATTATAGGGTGCTGGGCACCCGTTGAAATATTGAAATTTACTGACGTGTAATTTACACGTAATTTACATTTCAACATTATCGATTTCACAAAAATGTAATTAATCATATACCAACGTATATTATTACCATTTATGGAACTGATTTCAATCAAGAAAAACTTTGTTTGCATAGAAATATGTTTCTAGATATCGTAAACTCACGAAAAATTACTATAAAAAGTACACAAAATGCCATATAATTATTATTTAAATCAGACAGTTCATTTGGAAAAATGTTGACAGAATTTAACAAACTTTTAAAAATTATTTTAACAATTCCTGTATCCTCTTGCACTGTCGAACTTATTTAAATCAAACAGTTCATTTGGAAATCTGTTGACAGAATTTAACAAACTTTTAAAAATTATTTTAACAATTCCTGTATCCTCTTGCACTGTCGAAAGATCTTTTTCGGCACTCCGAAGATTGAAAACATTTTTAAGATCAACAATGACACAAAAACGTCTGAATGATATTGCTATACTGCATGTCCATCGAAATTAAAATGTAGATATTGAAAAAGTTGCTAATTTATTTATAAATTCGACAAAGAATCGTCAAAATATATTTTTTTTTGTGAAATGGTCTTATCAAAACATTAAATTTTTAATATTATAATTGTATTATTATTATATAATTTTTCTGTTCTGTTTTATTTAAAATATTTTAAATTAAGATCATTAATTAAGATTAATTTATATTATTTAATAAACGAGTAAAAGGATTAGGTAGGTCCTATAATAACAAATACATTTTGTATGCATTTATTTTATTGTATAAGTAGTATTGTATCAGCGGTAAAATTGCATTTTTCAGAGAAGTAAAAAAAAAAAAAAAAAAAAACATATATATATGCATGCATATAAACATTATGTAGGTACATATCTCTAAAAGTCATAACTCATAAGGAATTTTGAAATCTTTCAGAGGAGGAGTGCTTCAAACATAGGCGGAAATCCATTCAAATTTTTGGGGCTTAATTTTTAGCTAATTTACTAAAATGTAAAATAAATTTTGTTGGTCGTAAAAATTATTATTATCATATAACTTTACATTGAAATACGCCAAAATTTTGGGAGCTTAGCCCACCCCCAATTTCTGCCTATGGCCTCAAATCAACACCCAGGCACCCATTAAACTTTTTAAAACCTATGCTTTCTCGTATCTTTAATGTAGTATAATACCTTTTTATAAGAATATTGAATATACAACAAACATATGACGTAAATATGAAAATGATGCGTTTAATTATAATATTATATTATATCTATAATTAGTAAAATACTAAAATTTAACTATTTTTATTTTTATATTTTAATATTTTAATTTTTAATATTTAAAATATTTAATGTTTAAAATTAATATAAAATAAATTGATTTCTAGTAATTATTCGGTTCTACTAGTTTAACAATCAGTATTTATTAATAAATAAATATTAGTATTAATCAATTAATTTATTTCAAATAAAATTATATCCTGTAGTGGCACAGTAAAAAAAAATATCTCAATAGTAATTAAATAATAGAGAGTATAGAAACATTTTCATTTGTACATGAGTCAACAATTGTATTAAACGTGAAATTTAAGTCCTTTTTGGAAAATATAGATATAAATATTTAATTAAGGTTAAGAACAAATGAATAGTTAAGTGTAATATGTTGATCGAATACATTTGGTTAACCGCCAATTATATATTATATTTTATATGTATTAATTAGAATAATAAACTATGTAATATATGTTTAAACGTCAAATATTATATTACATATGTGTAATTATGCAAACAAAATTATTTACGTGTTATTAATAGTTACGTATATGAAATACTTATAGAAATTTTAATTAAATTTAAATATTTTAATTCATTATTTTAAAACGATATCAATCAAAATACCAATTTAAATTTAAATTTAAATTTAATTATATTATTTGACACGTTGCGTTATAATATTAAAAATCATTTTATATACATTTTAATAATTATTAATAATATCTTTAATTTCAAATTTCAATTATCCAACTGTGCTAATCATTTAATTTATAATACTAAAATAATATAATACAATTATTTTCTATTAACAATCTGTTATATAAAGTTTAAGAATGTTAAAATTAATTGATGGGTTAAGTTTTAGAATATCTAATTAAATTTTCAAATGGAAAATATTAGATATCCCGTATTGTAAAATTAATGAAGAAACCGGGCACAAGAATTAATTTCATTCTTGTGAACTGAAGTTTATAAAATAAGTATCTATAAATAGTTTTTGAAAGATTGTTAAAAATTTCAATAGAATAAATATTATAAATTATAATCATTACAATATAATATTGTCAATGTATTTTGTTTTCTGTTCTTCTAATTTGTGTTGTATAAGAAAAGTATTTTTTTTTTTTTTTTTTTTTTTTAAGTAAGTAGGAAGTAAAAAATAATTATGTTATATTTTATATAAAATACAAAGAGTGCTTATAAATATTTTTGTATTTTTTTGTATTTAAAAGAATATCGATTATAATGGATGCAATATTAAAATGCCTATTGTTCTTGCTGTAAAGACATAATTAAATATAACTTTTCATAAAACAATTTTAAATATCTTATATATTATGTATATAATATTTATATATTTTTTGTATGAAATTTTACTTTATTCTTCGGAACAAGTTAAATATTAAATTATTTAATATATTATTTAAATCAGAAATTACATTAAATTGTTCGTGATATTGTGACTTATAAGACAAAACATGAATATAAAAATATAAGGGAAGGGATACTGATGTGGAAGGAATACAGGTGTAAAGAGGATAGTGTTGAATTTTGTTTACAATTTTAATGCAATGACAAATCATTACATTCGTAAAAACGATTTTGAGATAAGTTCTTCAGATAATATATGTACCGATTAAAATTCTTACATTTATCAAACTCTACATTCAATATAAATAATTTATCATAAAACACCCAAATGAATTTGACAGTACTTTGCTCAGAATCATTTTTCGAATATAATGATTTATCATTGCATTCAAATGTTAATCAAAATTCAACACTATCCATTTTACACCTGTATCTCTTCCACGCCAGTATTCCTTCCCTTGCTTTTACTCTTTATAAATTTAATTTAAAAATGTGTAAATAAAAACTAGATATGTATGAATAAAACAAATTATTTTTAAATATATTTATTAGATAGTTGATTATATATTTTATTATTTTAACATGTACGATTATTTTGTATCATTGTTTTACAGATAATATATTTATATTATTTTATAATATGTTATTATTTTAAAGTCGTGTATACATATAAATAAAATATATTTTTTAAGTATTTTTATTTAAATTTTTTAAAATTATATTCTACAAAAATGTTATTTGTAAAATTGTGTGAAACAGTTAACTTATAATCAAGAACAAGTGTTCATAAAGTTTGCTTTCCAATTACTTTAGAAATACTTTTTTTTTTTTTTATCTTTTGAACCGCTGATGAGAAAAAGGTTAATATTCCAAAAATACGTAAAATAAACTGGTATAGCCATCTTGTAGCCAGGAGGTAGACTCATATTATAAGCGTATAAACGATAATATTCCACTGAAATTTCATCTATAAATTTAGCCTTTAAGTTTAAGTTGAGTCGAAGAAAGATAATATTCCTGGAATGTTAATCCTTCTTCCACTCACTCGTTCTATTATAATTATTATATTTCAGCAAGCTCGAATTATTGTTTATTATTACTGGCAACAACATTGTAAGTTATTTCAACTATAACATGTTGTCTGTCCAGGAAATTTTCTACTTACGTATAAGTTATGGTTTTACGTCTTTAATATTTATGATATTGGAAAACAAAAAATCTGTATTTTACACATATACCGAAGGAATTGCCAAAAAGGGTCCAAATGAAGTTTGTAGCTTTCTTTTTGATTATTTCAACACGATACCTGAGGAAGTAAAGGAACTTCATGTATTTTGTGACGCTTGTGGTGGCCAAAATAGAAACCACACAGTAACTAGGTTACTTTTGGCTATGACAATGAATAATAGATTTACCGTTATCCACCAATATTTTCCAGTACGAGGACACAGTTTTTTACCCTGTGATCGAAATTTTTCTGAAATAAAGCGATCAGTACGTAGATTTCATCGAATATACTCGTATGTACTTAGTCAGTATGAATATCTTATTAAAACAGCAAAAAAGCATTTACCAAAATATGAAGTAAAATCCGTAAAAAATGAAGACATACTAAATTTTCATACTTGGCGGCCACAGTATTTTAAAAAAACAACAAAACATATACAAAAAACAGGTGAAAAGTTCAGTATAAGCCAGTATAGGCATTTAGTGTACAGAAGTGAGCTAAAAGGTTATGTGTTCGCTTCATATTACATTGACGGTCTTCAAAACATAACTTTTAAACTCAATAAATACAAAGAAGACTGCTGTTCCCGGAAAACAGGGCTTATGATGATAAAGTTACAGTCAATCCCAAAAAGAATCAGGACATATCAAAAGTTAGACAGTATATCCCACAAGAATACCAGGGATTCTATGAAGAAATCTTGGATCTCCCATCTTCAAATGATGTAAATAGTGATGATGATAATAGTAAAAATTAAATTTGTAATTTTTTTTTTTAAGTACTTGATGAAATTTATTATTAAATATGTTAATAAATAAACTGAATTGTTAAAAACAGTACTTTAAAATATTCTAAATAAAATAAAAACCAATAATTAATGAAATTGAGTGTTAAATATTTTTTAAAACATTTTTTTAGCCTAATATTTCTATAAATATTTAAGTCAGAAGAAAAAAGATAACATTACAGCTCATTAAATGTTTTTTATAAAAAGAGCTGTTGATTATCAAGATCTCATATTTTTGGAAATTAAAGTTTAGGTACTAAGTTACGTATATTGTACAGACAAGTTTTCGATTCAAGTAACACTTAAGGAAATAAACAGTTTTTTTAATTTCTCAAAAATACGATTTTTGGAATATTAACCTTTTTCTAATCAGCTTTTGTTATTGCAGGTTATGAAATATAATATATTTTGTGTAGGATCATTTTTTAACGTAAATTTGATTGTAATATTTTGAATATATATATTTTTTATTGTACACATCTACTGTTATGTCGAAATATATAAATATAAATCATGTAAAAATGCAATCTCAATAATTATATCGAATCAAGAAAACGTTTGACCAGGATTTTTTTATTAGTCATCTTTTTGCAGCACGAGTATAAGAAATCGTAAAATAATTTACAACTCTGTATTTTATTCCTACAACGTTGTAATGTGAAACCATTATATTATCCATGGTTCGACGACAATATAACTAATTGAAATACATATAATTAGTAACACTTTGTCACTCGCGGAACGGAACGATATAATAATATTGGATTTTAGCTTCGATAATTAAAAAAAATAACACATATAAATATATTATATATATATATATATATATTTACGGTCTGAATAGATAACTGTTACGCGAACTTTGAATCTCTTACAATGAGTCAATGAATAATAATTGCATTTCAATGAATTTTGTTTGTTTTCTTTCATACTCTATCAATGACTGTCAAAATTCCGACCGTCTGTACAATTATAATATACCCATTTTATAATATATTTTTTTAATTATTATTATTATTATTATTATTATTATTATTATTATTATTATTATTATTTGATATTGAAACCCATAAAAGAAATACTCGAATACTGTTACAATACCAATTCGTATCGAGACGTTATAATAATATTGAAATTATAATATACACTTAGAACGTATACCTTATACTCTCGGAAGGACATAGTATGATATTACATTCTTGAATATTAAATTACGCGTAAAAAATTCGCGATATGAAAATGCGTATTATATTGTTGTTTACATAAATTAATCGAGTGATGGAAATCAGCCATTACATTTAAAATACGCACGCTAAAGAACTATATAATATAATCATTGATTGTAATATCTAGATAAAATGTAATATAATTACATATATTCATATTTATATTGTAATATTAAATAAATTGTATACATTGTTTACAATAAGTTGAAAACTGATAATAACGTACAGAATAATGCGTATAAATTGTATGCGTCTATATAGAAAATTATTGAAGTACTTATATTATTAATTATTGCCAGTATAATAATAATAAATAATCGTATATTATTGATAAAATAAAATAGAGTGAATAACAGAGAAAAATATTGACAAAATATTTTGTTTAATTATTAATATATACTTCAATATATTGTGATAATTATTGCTGGAAAACTACTAAACTTATATATATATATATATTTTATTATTATTTTTTTTTTTTGGGGGGATAAATACTGAAAACGAGGAAAACACAATATATCATAAAAGAATCTATTATCGCGATGAAATAACAAAGTCCGAAAGTATTATTTAGTAGTAATTTTTTCAAAGCACAAAGCGTTGCCATTATTATTAATGATGTAACTAAATAAATTGCGTGGTATATTACGTACAAATTACAATTGTATCGGTTACATACAACGTATAGTTATTTAATATTTTATCGTTATATTTCATAGAATACCATATAGTGTAAATAAATGATATGGTTGTTCTGGAAATTTAACTTACCCTCCTTGTGTAGCACTCGATATTGATAATGTGAAAATGCTATTTGTATATCCATCACAATTGCATGAATCAGTGTGTCGCCCACCATTACCGGAGGCCCACACGAATATAGATCCCTTTCCATGTCGACCCTGTGGTAAAATAATATTGAAGATGTAAAAAGACAATATTTGATTGACAAATATTAATTATTTATTGTAATTCACGAATAAAAGTTTGTTTACCCCCCCCTCCAAAAAAAAAAGAAAAAAAAGAAGAAGATTGCAACGAAAATTTATAGTCGTCCACAAAATAAACATAATTTAAATTATGTTTATTATTATATACAATGATAAGCAAAGAAAACAATATCTAAAAAACATACTCGTATTTTATAATATTATATAAAGATATTAAAAATAAAATTCAGCAAATTTATACCCTTTGTAATGTTAAATAATTATTTAATTTGTAAATGTATATATATTGTTTTACTGCTATTATTATTAACTTCATCCATTTAAAACACAATAAATTAAAATAAAAGTTTTATTTATGCTATTGTTGAATTATATTTTATTTTATCATAAACTACATGTTATTATATGAAATTTACAAATACAATTATTAATTAAATTTTCATTAATATACTTTTAAATGACGGGTAGGTACATAAAATATAATAATTACAATTATTATAACTAATATTTATTTTATTTTTTAATGTTTAACATTTATTACACCTATTTTGGCAAGTTAAATATAATTCAAGTATCATTGAAATTCGTAGGTAATAAATATATTATTTACCAATTGTAACGTATTAATATGAATCTATCTCTATACATATATATTCTATTTTAAAACAAAATCCAAAATGGCATAAATAATGATCAAAATTAAATATATCTCAGATTCGTAATTTTATACGTATCATTAAATAATAAATAATTCAAATTTCAATAATTTATTGTTTAACATAAAATATGATTAATAGGTATTGTTCATATGAACGTACCTATTATTTCATAAAATTGTTAAAGTTACGTCCATTAAAAATATATACTTTATATACTATTATATATTATATATCAATATATCATACAATGATGGGGGAAAAAATTGCGTATAAAAAGTTTTCAAACATACTGTTAATATTTTAAAATATGTATTATGATATACACATATATGTATGCAATTTCATTGTTCATATACGTAAATATTATGTTTAAAAATAATAGTAATAGTAATTATTATTATTATTATTATTATTATTATTATTATTATTATTATTAT
>JAIUCT010000025.1:103796-114291 GCA_021307375.1 Tetraneura akinire
TTATTATTATTATTATTATTATTATTATTATTATTATTATTATTATTCTCATCCGGGTTAAAATGCTTTTAACGTAGTGAGGTGCAACAAATTCCCGGAAGTGCATCGTTCGTACAAATTGCGATATATATTGTATCGTTATAATTCGCGTTTGCATTGTATGATGTACTAGAAAAGAGGGATAAAAAAAAGTACAATTCTCCGAAGTTCGGCGTGTGACTAAACGTCAGAAGCGAAACCGTTGGCGTGTAAAAAAAAGGGTTTTTATTATTTATTATTATTATTATTATTATTATTATTATTATTATTATTATTATTTTATTTTCATCTCCCCAGAACTTTATATGTATAAGGTATAAGAGATAAAAATAAAAGAAAAATAACCGGATCATTTCGCACGCGAGTACATTACATATTTTACGTATAATAATGTACTCGTATGCGCGAGTATGAGAAAAAGAAAAGATATTATTATCAGTGCACGGTACGCGTATATACACACCCTACAAACGGATTTACACACATGAGCGTGCACGGCGTGTTTTATCGAAACGCGCGTCGTCGACGTGAAAAAAAAAATAAGAATGAAATTAAGACGCTTAAAATAATAAACACAACGCGTCATACCGTTCTTTTTATATATTATTTCTTTGCCTACGACGCGTCACAGCTGGCCGCCTAAATGCGTATAACACGCGTTTGATAATATATAAAATATTTTTTATTAAATTTTATGGAACACAAATTTTTACGTACGGAAAAGTATCGAAATCATGGCGTTGAACAACGCGACAAAAACGGTACCCGTCGTTCGTGTGGAAACTAATATAACAATACAATA
The DNA here is from genome assembly GCA_021307375.1 of Tetraneura akinire. Classification (NCBI taxonomy): domain Eukaryota; kingdom Metazoa; phylum Arthropoda; class Insecta; order Hemiptera; family Aphididae; genus Tetraneura; species Tetraneura akinire. The sequence goes on from JAIUCT010000025.1 coordinate 104,638, forward strand.
CAATTATAAAAAAAAAAAAGAGATGAAAATCCTGCCGCAGGGATTCAGGTGTGAAAATCATGGTGTTTGATTTTAATTAGAATTTGAATACAATGATAAACCGACGCATTCGAAAAAAGGATTCTGAACGAAGTTCAGTCAGATAATGTAGGTATTGTTTAAAATTTTGACATTTTTTTTTATTAAATATTTAAAACGCAAAATTTTATCACACCGTGTATAGTACATAAATGAACACCCTATAAAATTTTCAAGTCTCTAAGTTCAATATAAATGCTCATTAAATCCCTTGTCACCTAAATGCTCATATCTGACAGAACTTCGCTCAAAATACTTTTTTTTTTAAATACGATGGTTTGCATTCAAATTCTAATTAGAATTAAACACTATGATTTGGACACCTGTATCCCGGCGGCAGAAGTATCACTTCTTCTTTTTTATACTTTAAACAGATATACAAAAAGAAAAAAAATCGAAAATGTAATAATTCACAATTAATTGCAGGAATTGACTTAAGTAAAATGTATTTAAGCTTCAATAAAATTGTCCAAATTTTTTGGCTTTTTTATTAATTTTTATTGTTAAAGTATTGAGAAATAATAAGAAGAATATACGTATGGATTCTAAGATTTTCGTTTAAACTAAAAATATCAATTTTATTAAACACCTATAAAAAAAAATTGAGACTTGGGATTTTTCTAATATTTTGATATCATGTTAAGTAACATGTAAATATACTTCAGTAGAATTTTAAGACTTTAATGCCCAAATAATTGCCAATTTTATCAAACATTATATACCTACATAAAAACGAGAATTTTACGAAATATTCAATGTCCTATATTTTGTAGAAAAATTAACGTAAAGGTTCCAAAGTTTTACCAGTTTACCACATATATATTATATATTGTACCTATGTGAACACTCAATAAAATTTTCAAGTCTCTTTCTTCTATCGCATATAGGGTCAATTCGATAAATGACCTAAATAAAGTACCAACAACATTCATTTTCCAACCGGAAACATATGCTATTCGTGAAAATCGGAGCATTATTTCGGGTAGTGAAAGTGTCTTCAGACATAAAAAATAAAAAGACTCACATAATTTTAAAACCAATACATCTTCGCTTTGCTCAGAATCTAAAATAATACGATGGGATTTAATATAGCAAACCATAGTTTGAGTGTGGTGTACACGGGCGTGGATGAATATTCTTAACCACTCAAAATGAAAACGTTTTTTTTTTTTTTTTTTTTTTTTTTTACGACGCTCGACGACTGAATAATATATAATATATATATAATAAATAAATATTTAAGAAAAAAATCAATAATCCATAAAAGAAAAACTTTTTTTCTTTTTTTTTTTAACACCTTTAATATTACTTCTATATAACCTCTTGTTCTGTCGAATAATATTTGAAAATTTGATATTTCGGTAAACACATTACCGAAAATAATATTTTAAGACGATTATACTATCGCAATTACTACTTACCGCAAGTTCACAGAAAAAAAAATGGCTAACGCGTATTCAACAGTTCGACGCGACAGACTGTATTGTGTTTTTTTAAACCATTTTATTTTACCGAGTTATCGATCCCCAAATGAATAAAAACTAAAAAAAACTATTATTTTAATTTGGAATGATTGATTGGTTTTTTATATTTAGCTATCTATGGATGTTTGGTCGAATGATTGAATGTGCACATTAAAATTATTTATGTATATTGTTGCGGTGATTTTATAATTGTCGAGCTGTGTGGAATAATACAAACAACGTATATTATTATATTACACACACGTAAAACAGAATGAAAATAAATCTCGATGATTTACATTGTATACCGTTTGTTTAAACCACGGTAGACATAATAAGTTCACGGTGACACAATACCGCGGTCGATAATATACACTATAATACGTATTTATATAGGCTGTATATAGGACGAGTGCGCCGTGATAGCGGACAACCGTGGTTGTGGTGACTGGGTGCTCACGCAAAGATTGTATAAGTATAATCATCGCAGCGTACTAAATCTAATTTAATAATTGATAAATAACATTAGACGGTCATCGCGGAGGCGTGTGAACGGATAACGACGGCGCGAATAGTGCGATGTTGTGAAGAAACACGGATTTTCTGCGATATGTAATATTGTTCTTTCGTATCGGTGTGATACATTTTAGACTTTTAGGATAAACGAAAACAAATAAAATAAATAATAGAAAATAAACGAGTTCGGGATAAAAACCGTAAATACCAAAACCATACCGAGGTGATTTCAATCGTGTGTTCGTGACTAAAATTATTATACACGGGGGCGAAAGTCACCGACCGACCGCCATAAGTGTTATTTTAAATTCCACTCCAGAATAAAATCGAAAGTATACTAATCGTCACCATAAGACTAGTAATATTTTGACACTTCTGTAGGTTAGGTTAGTAAATAGTAATGAGATGAAATTTAGGAGTCGAACAACGGGTGGTCGTTCGGACAAAAGCCTGCAAACAGACCAAACGACTCGGAACCGATACGGTTCGGTCAGCGACGACATTTTCTGTTAGGGTGCCGGCCGAATAGATTTTCGCGATTTCGCCGTTTTAGATTTATTTCTTCACGCTTTACGGAACAATTCATCGTGGCCACCGTGTGTTTTGCAATTTATCAAAGCACTTATTGCGAAACAAAACGGTCGCACTTTTTGGGTTATGATTTTTAATTTTCCATTATTTCCTTAGACGATATAATATTTGAATTTTATCAGTTCTTAATTATATAGTTCATACATATATATAAACGTATTATACGTGTTTCCTTTATACAAGTTCATTTCTTTTTAAATATACTCGTATATATGCAACGTACAAACAATGTATAAATAAAATAAATTCCCGAGAAAAATTAAATATTCAAATTATACAACGCGTAATACAATTTAAATAAGTACCCCTACAAATAATGAGGAAATTTATAGGTCAGTAAATGTCGCCTCGAAATAATATAATTTCATTAAATACTTCGTAAAACTATACTGCAGACTATACAGCGTTATAATCAAAATAAATAATTACAAACGACGTCGTGGAGTACTATTCTGGTTCTGGGAAGCTTAAAACGTATTTTATATTACATGCCAAAGTAAATATATTATTCAAAAGGTAGTCTGGACAATCTCAAAGTACCTACGTCCTACACACTAACTACAGCGAGTAATTAACAAGATCGAAATAAGTCAAGTCTTTTAAAAAAGAATATTTATTATTTTTGCGACTACGTCATTCGATGTAATTATGTAATTACAAAACAACACTCGACGTGTACAACTGCAGTTAACAGGATTTTTCATGAATTAAAATGAACATAAACTAAAAAAAAAAAAAAAAAATCAGTAATTAACAAATATATATTATACATAATATTTAATTGAAATAAAATGGTTACACAATATGTGGTATACTGTTTACTGTTACTTTATTAATATTTTACAGGCTTAAATCCTATTGATTTTTGTACGGTTATTTCTTTAATAATTTAAAAAATCACAAAAAAAAACTACACTCGCATATCATAAAAATATTTGGGTACGTGATAACAGTAATCATTAGTAAATTTTCGCGTTTACTATTTTTGCAAACTATAATATATACAAAACGGACAGAATTTCTATGTAGGTTTCATTGCGCGGTGTGCGACGCAGGTCTCCGTGAAATTAGTCGATTCAACGGTTTCAGCCGGGGATAGAGTGAAATGGGAGACGAAGATATTATTACAGACAAATCCGAGGTAGGGTTGAAAGTTAAAATGACAGAACGGCACGAGAAGTTTAACGATACAACGGTATATATTTACCTAGATACAAAAACAGACGTTGGTCCGAGGGAGGGCGATGAAAACTCGCTTCGGGCATCTTGAAATTTTCACAAACAACAACAGATAAGAGTGCGAGTAAAACAAACGCACACACACACACACACACACAGCGAACGCGAGTGAAATGTTTATTAGGATAAATCGATTGTTCTCTCTACGAAATTACCGCCAATTGTTGACCGACCTTTTATCTAAAACTCACGGTTTTCGTATATATATATTTATATTATATTATCTCTCTCTCTCTCTCTCTGGTCTCGAGAAAACACGCTCGTATCCGTTGGAAATCATTTTAACGCTGACGCGAATCAATAACTCGAAATTTACCATCGCGCGCGTGTACACACACGAAGTAGTAACGAAACACGTGGCCAAGTGCGTTTAGGCACTCTGAAAAACGATTATGAATCGATTCGTTTAACTACGCAAACACGCGCGACAAAACATATATATATATAATATATTATATTATTATTATGTATTAATATTAAACAATATTCTGGATAGTATTAACGGTTTGCTTTGGTAATCCGAAATAGAACACGAAAAGCAAAAAAAGAAAAAAAAGACGAGAATTCGTCAAAATTTCAGTTTTCGTGTTTACATCGCTTAGAGTCAATTTTGAGAAATTCGAAAAATGACCTAAATAAAGTACCAACTACGTCCACTTTCCTACCGGAGACATATCCTATTCGTGATAATCGGAAAAAAAAAGACACACATCATTGTAAAACCAATACATTCTTCGCTTCGCTCGGAATCTAAGAAAACAAAATGAATCCGCGACGTTGCGATAATAAATTATTATTATAATAATTTTACCCCCTCGCGTTTTCTTATTCCGAGACGTCGAAACCGGGCGAAATTAAGCAAATGCGTACTCTCGAAAACATCCGACACGAACTATACATAACTACGTTACTATTATACGAGTGTACGTGTATTATATATATAGAAATGTTTTCAATATAAGCACGTGCGCGTCAATGCGAGTTACAAAGAAAACTTGTTAAGAACCGTAACGTGCGTTATATATTAATATACAAATTGCATAATAGCATTAAAAGGTATACGGAACGAGTTTTCGTTTTCCGAGAGACTCTTTTCTAAAAAAAAAAAGCGAATCTTTTTTTTTATTTTTCATTATACTAACACATTATTCATAAACGACCAGTCTTTTAACTTCTATCGATAAGTATATTATTTTTTTGTTGATAATTTAAAAAAAAATAATAATAACGAGACGCGTATCATAACGCTTACTAAGGGCTTTCTATTGTGCTATTCTATAGTATATGGTCTTCGAGTGTTAGGGATAGCTCGCTTCGCCTACACCGGCTCCGATCACTTAGTCAAGCGCCGCTTCGCGAGGGACTAAAAAAGAAAACCATCCTGATACCTATTTGTGTGACCCTGATACCGGTGCGGATAGTCAGGGATTTTATACGACGTAAAACATCGCTTCGCGAGACGGAGTCACACGCGCATATTTATTAATAACGTTTTGTTTTCCAAACATCAAAAGGGACATAGCACAAAATGGTGAGAAGAAGAACGACACGATCCAGCACAAACCTAGTGCAATCGAAAATACTGGGTTTGATAAAAAAAAAAAAAAAAAAATGTCAATGGCTGGTGCTGGGGACATAGCTGACCTAGCATCAGTGGCGGATCTCGAGGTCATCCAAGGGGGACGAATTTTAAAAATATTTATTTCTTTAAAAGTATTAGATTCTGAGCGAAGCGAAATTTCAAAAAATGATGTGTGTCTTTTTTTTGTCTGAAGACACTTTTACTACCCGAAATAATGCTCCGATTTTCACGAATAAAATATGTTTCTAGCAAAGTGGATGTAGTTGGTAGGTACTCTATTTAGGTCATTTTTCTAATTTTTCAAAATTGACCCATGAACAGAAAAAACGACGGAAAACGGTATTTTTCACGAAAACTGAAATTTTGACGAATTCGATTTCATTATTTCACGATAACTCTGGCAATTTTTAGTTAGAGCCTTTTTTTTAATTTAAATTTTTATAATTTAAAACTTATATAAATAATAATAATAATAATCTATAATATTATCTATATCTATGATTTATAAGACCTAAATCTTAAATCATGATTCTATCTCATTAAGATCAATAAAACATAAAAAACCTAGGTCCAAGGGCTCAAATCCGCCACTGCCTCGCGTACTGTATATAATACGTACAAGTCTATGAAAAAGTGTCGACGAGTAGTGAGGAAACGCGTAAGTCGATAGGTGTGTATATCCTATATCGGTAAAATATTGGAGAACTGCGTATATAAAATACTGTGTATAATATTATACGATCGGATTAACGCCAGATTGAAAACCGCGAAGAGAGAAACGCAATTTACAGACTATAAAAAAATATGATAGAAGAAGTTGAAAAAATTAAACGCCATTTTTTTTTCGTCGAAGACATAATATTTATATACTACAACACTCTGTATAATATATTTGTATAATGCTTCTCAATCGGTAATCTATATGTTATATTATTAAGACGTTTCTTAATCCATTTAATTCGCGATATATTATATCATACATATACTCGTATATATATATCCGCGTCAAAACCGCGAATTGCGCGGAAACAGAATTCAACGTTATATTATATTAAACGTGGTTATATAATTGAAAACGTCAAAAGCTCTTTACGTTACAATTGTTTATCGACGTGGATAACGAAGCGGCGTTGGCGGCGGCGACGGCGGCCGGGGGAAACACGAATTATTATACGACGCAATCACACACAGCTATCGGCTACACCATATTATTAATTTGTTGCGAATCGAAATTCCGTTTGACGCGAGTCTGAAGTTTTGCCGCGATTTTAGCAGGCGAATTAAATCAAATAATGGAGGGGAAAAAAATCACGATAAAAATATACGAGCGCGAGAAAACGGAAATCTGTCGACACGCGATAAAAATCGTTCGCAATTTAACGTCGGTTAATAAAATATCGTGTGCGAACGATGAAAAAAAAAAAAAAAAAAAAACACCAATTTTCGACGAGTCGCGGCCGGGGAGAGTGCGCGAGCTGCAGGCGCGGAAACGTGTGGCGCGCGCGAAAGACCCGATAAGAAGTGATTTTTTTTTCCCCCACCCCGTCGTTTTCTTCTCTTTCATCGTATTTTCCAACCCCTACACCAACCACCCACAGACACGGAGAAAAGGTGTGGCGAGGGGTCATCCATCGCAGTGCTCGTTCGTGTACGAAATTTCTCGCCGTATATACATGTATATCGTACACGTCCTCCGTCCGCGCGACGTTTTATTTATGAGATCCGCTCAATTTTATCGCGAACACAGACGACAGTCTTTCTCCCGCGTTACCCCGGCATTTTCAGCGCGTGCTCGTTCGTTGTCGGTCCATCGCCAAAGATAATAAATAACGCATCCGAGACCGTTGCAGTGTATATATAATATATTATACAACCTCTCTTGTTATTCGATAGGCGACGATATAATATTATACGGTCTCTCTCGTTATTAAATTAAACGCATATAATATACCGTGCGGGATATTATTGCTACATATCGCGTAATTGTTATTGTAAACAATGATAATATATACAACAGACGAAATACGTATGGAGGAGAATCGTTTCTCTGTTATTATTTAATTCCGTCCGTTATTTTATAATCTCCATAAATGAATATTATCGCGTACGGACGTACTGTAAATGCTTTTGATCGGCGGCACATACGGCGTATATAATATGGGTCCGTGATGGCGCGATCGTTTTCACGTAATTTATGTTGCTGACCGCGGAGACGGTATTTATGACGACAAAGAAACGATCGACGGACGGGCAGGCGGCGCGAGGACGGAAGGACGGATAGGCATAGCGCCAAACCCAAAGACGACACGCCACGTCCGGACCCGCGTCGTGACCGCGGTAATGAACCGGAAAATATAAATAGCCGAGGAGGATGACAACGACGACGACGACGACGACGAATAAGGAAAAGTGAAAAATGTATTATAATGGCGAAAGGAGACAGAGGGATTTATATGATATTATATATAATGTGTTCCGTCCATTGTCGACCGACGACATATCGTGGAGTAAAGTGCAGGAGGGTAGGAGTAAGTGGGAGGTCCATGGCTATTATAGTACAATTATTGTTATCTATACACATAATATTATAATTTATAATATATTATATGTGCCGGCGACAACAATGGGCCGCGTATCCGCCGCAAGCGACTATTATACTATATATTGTATTTATACTATTATATATATATATATATATACACCTATATTATTTATATACCAAAGCTACGAACTATAACGCGTTTGTATATGCACACTGCACACGGCGAACGCGCGTATACCGCGGTATATACGCGCGGTAATAAATATACAAACGCGGAGGGTACATTATTATATACCGCGTGCACGGTATCCGCGTATATAAAACGTACGTCTACGGGACAATTTGGCATTCCCCGCGGGCCAATATTTATCGAAGGGACGTGTCGCGTTCATAAATATATATATATATATATATATATATATCATTATAATACGCGCGTGAGGTACTTTGTACGTAGGTATACATTATATATTATATTATATAAACTGGATAAAACGAGTGAGAGACGACGGGGAAAGGGTTTCACGCCAAGACGATATATAGAGGACGTAGGGATAAATATCGAAAGAGTTCATTTATACGACGACCGGACGACTATATTTTGACGTTTTTTTTTTTTTTTTTTTTTTCATCCCTTAACAAATAGATTTTATTTCGGGAGTTCGAAAAAATGTATACCTACGCGAAATGAAATAATAAAAAAAAACCCTATATACCTATTATAATATATATATTATACAATATACGAGGTATAATAAGTTATAAATTATATAAATTTTCCGTATATGATAACGTATGAATAACAGAAAATCGAATGTTATATCCAAGGATAAATGGCGCACGCGTATTATACAGTTATATAATAAGCGACAACGCGGGAAAAGCGACCTGCAAGATTAATTGCGAACATAAACGGATTATATTATTATATCGCAAATAAATGTAAGTGTGTGTGTGTGTGTGTGTGTTTACATCCGGTTTTAGAATAACTATGACTAGCGGGGGATTTTTTTTTTTTTTAGACCCCCTCATACCGTCATAAAGACAAACTGGGATATTTTCGCCCCCTCTATATATCGTCCGTATTATCTATACGTTCAAAAGGTTTCTATTTGCATACATAGGTACGATATATTATTATAATACTCGTCGTCGGTTTCCCGTATGATTTATACAATAATAACACTCGCAAAACGCAATAAATCTCGTAGCGTTTTATCGTTTATACGAAAAAAAAAAAAAATGATAATAATAATAATAATACCACCACCAAATCACACGTGGAACAACAATACGGAAGTTGTTAACATCATCGCCAAGAATATATAATACGCGTATTTCTATACGTTATAATATGATAATAATAATAATAATAATAATAATAATAATAATAATAATAATAATAATAATAATCATAATAATAATAATAATAATAATACGTCGAGGGGAGGAAAAAAACACACCTAAATTGAATTGGACGAAAATATTCTATTGAATTACATTGTACTCGCGAACCGATCGATGATCGTTTAAAACGCTATTTATTATTCTTTATTATTATTATTATTATTATTATTATTATTATTATTATTATTATTATTATTATTATTATTATTATTATTATTATTATTATTATTATTATT
>JAIUCT010000025.1:114301-160673 GCA_021307375.1 Tetraneura akinire
TTATTATTATTATTATTATTATTATTATTATTATTATTATTATTATTTGTACGCGCAGCAAAACGAAACACTTTTACGAATTCAATTTAAATTGCCGCTTATATAATTATGATTTTGAATTTTTAAGTTGCGTTTTAAGATAGACCGCTGCGGCCCGTTGTATAGAACGGCAGTTCTTGTAACGACATTTCACAGAAATAATTATTACGCAATTACAACGTATAAAATGATTAAATAATACGAAACACTTATTATTATTATGTTATTTGTGAGCGTTACGCTATATGCATTTAATATAATTTACAAATTTTAAAATTAAATTACGAAATATGATAAGCGAAAATAGCTGATAACAGTTGACGATTCAAGGACAATTCGTAATTTCTATATCGAAATTTCAATGTTTCGTTATTATGCATATATTACCAAAAAAAAAAAAAAAAAAAAAAAAAAAAAAATTAGTTTAAAATTACATTGTACTGATTTTTAGTATTTAACTGCGTAAATTTAATATCAATTGAAACAATTTAAAAAAACGAATAATAATATTTATCATATTATAGTGATAAAAATCAATAACAAGAATTATGGAATTTTATTTTGCTACGTTTATGATTATGAACATCGTATTAATAAAACATAAATACGAATATTTAATATTTAATGAAAATCAAAAAAAAAAAAAAAACACAGTTCAATTATTTAATTGCGTATAAACTTTTCATAATTTTACCTACTTGAAATATTTACGAATTCAAATTATAATACTTATATATTATTATATCGAATGAATGATATTATATATTTCTTTAAAAACTACCGAATATTATTATGTAATGTTTAAAAACTAATTGAATTATTTTTATATTACGCAAAAAAAAAAAAAAAAATAATAATAATAATAACGTTATTACTTAGTATAATATTTATCCAAAAACCTTTAACTAATTCGTTTGCTCGTAAACTCAAATGTCAATAATATTATATTTTATAACGTAATAAAAAATATTGGAAAAACTAAAAATGTCCATATTCGATATATGTACATTTTATATGAACTCGTACTTATAATATGGGATACGTACGATTGTGGAATACCGTTAAATTTATAGCTATATAATATAAATATATGAAATTTTTTATTAAATTTTAAGTAAGATAGTGTAATGGACAGATGCGTCGTCAAATATCCGTTGAAATGTTTATTCATGGTTAAAAATATTATTACTTCCCACAAAGCACGCGTCGTTATACACGTCGTACATTGAAACGCGTTCCAATTTTCATTTGGACTGATAACGCATTCAATATTACGATTTAAATATATGATTATAATAATAACTGAATAGTGAATACGATTATACGAGAATATTTTTATTCGGTTTTTTTCTAATTTAAACGTATACTCGAAAATTTCTCTCGACTAAATATACGCGTTATGTGAAAGTTACAAGTTTTCCCTTCCTGAAAAATAGGAGATGTCAAGTTTTCATAAAATTTACGTTTTAATAAAGGCGGTGATATTTTTTTTTTTTTTTTTTTAACGTCATTAGGTAATATTAATTTATAGTATAAACCGCGCTAAGAAATTTTTAAATATATTTCAATTTAAAACTAACGAACATTAAGTATGAAATTATTGTAATATTGTTATCCGAAGTTATGCAATACCATTATAGATTATATTGATTGTATATAACGTACGGTTCGTACCTTAAATACATTAATGAAAATATTTTAAAAAAAAATTGTCGTTCAAAAAACATATTATATAGAAAAAAAATGTTCATACAATTTTCTCAGATAAATACATTGTAACACGGCGAAACGAATAGGCAATATACGTACATCTACGCGTAGAAACCAAATAAACAACATATTATACATAATTATAGGTCTTTTCGATTAAATATAATTGGGATTTTGATATTTTAAAATATGCGATGCACGCTTCTTTTAATAATATTATGCATTCAAACAAATGTATATAAATAAAATTATAATGATGACTTTTAATAGATCCTTATAAAAAGGACACGGAAACCAATTAAAAATATTTTTTTTTTCTAAAACGCACTTGTTTAATATACTAATTATATTACATTTTGTAATGTTTATTACAATTTGTCTTAGTCTTATTACGTTATTCGATTCAAAAAATGTAATTTATAATAATTTTATTAAAATATACGTATATGTTATATATAGAATTTAAAAACTTTTTTTTTTTATTTAATTAAACAATAAAGGTCCTGTCCAAATTTAATATTTATATTTAAAAAGAAACTTCAAGCTGTTATACAACCGAAAGATTTTAATTGAATTATAGAGACATGACGTCTATACAAAAATGTATTATTCTTATTGGTATAAATTTATAAATAATGTCATATATTTTTTTTTTTCATAAAATTAAATAGGTCAGATGTCCTGTTAATATCACAATATATTTGTTTTAGCTCAATGAATGAACTACAATATGCCGCAAATCAAAGAATATGGAAATGTTATTTTTAGTTTTCTATCATATTTTACTAAGATAATAGAAAAAGTTATAAATATTTAGTCTATATTTATCTATGTTTTTATATAGTTACGTGCACACGCATTGAGACTTATGATTTATGTAAGTACATACGTACAAAGCGCGTGAGGATAGAAGAGGAAATCAATACACCGGTTAAATTGGAACATTAATATAACATGGATTTTTAATATGATGGGCTTAAAAGCGAAAAATAAAATGTATGTAAGCATGAAAATTATTAAAAATTTAGAGTTTTCGAGTGTGAAATCCGATAGAAAAAAATTCCGAGAATTCAAATGTATAACGCTTAGGACAGCATTAAACGATAAATGCAATGTTTTCCTTTTATTTATAACCGGCATACTTTTTCCATCCCACTTCATTTTTCAGAGTTTGCGTTAAAATGTTACACTAATATTTAAATCTCCTCAAATAATAAATTTTATACTACATATTAAATTAATTTAAATGTCGAATTAAAAAAAAAAGTAGAGGAAAATTTGACTTATTCGTAGAGAATATAATTTATATAACTTATATTCATAATATATCAAGCGACAAAATTTTTATTCTTCAACAAATACGCGTTCATTTGTTTTAATGATTATATGAAAAAACCTTTAAGTCTAAAACATTTGAACTATTTGAATAATATATAAATATAATAATAATAATAATAATAATAATAATAATAATAATAATAATAATAATAATGATAATAAAAAAAAATAATAATAATACTTATAGTGATCGAATTTTTCTTTTTTCAATTAATACAAAATAATATATTATATTCTTTACAGGATTACATTGCTAAGACGTAACCACAAAGGAGAATTAAATTAATGACAATTAATGATAGGGAATTTATATTGGCAGATTTTTTTCTCCGTGCGGAACCAACCACAAGGCCCGACTATAGAAAAAAATTAAAGAAAACCCGCTTTCGGTCTGATGACATTAATTTATTATATCAAAGACAATTCCTAGCAATTGGACATCTTTGGACTGGAAAAAAAAAAAAAGGAAAAAGGAAAAAGAAAAAGGAAATGAGAAAATGTGACGACGCGCTCTTTTGTAGATGGGCAGACAATCGCTTTATCTCACTGAAAAAGGTTTTTCTTATATATGCGAAGAACTTTGCTTCTATTTACGTCCAGGCTTTTATACTACTTTACATTGTGTTCTACAATCAATTGACGTCAAAACGTATTACACTTCCATTTTATTAATAACACGTCTAAATAATTTGTAAACTTAGAAATCTTATTGAGGACAGTTTAAAGATAGTATTTATCTTTTGTGTGTACGAGCAATGATGTAGAAAACGTTTGTTGTCTTTCACTTCGGTGTACATTAGTCCTTATCCCTTACTGTACAAATGTGGCCAAGTGACCACGAGACGCTTTTAGCGATACAGCTTTACTCGAATAATATATGATATGGTCGCATTATACTTTAAAACTATAATTTTGTTAGATGGACAGATGATAATATTTAAATATCATGTAAATGTATGAAAATATCACGATGGAATTTTTGAAAAAAACAAAAAAAAATGTAAATATAAATATAATAACAACCGACTGTACTTCATAACAACTATAATTTACATAGAAAATGCGTAACTATATGAAAAAATAGAATCCGTTCAAGTAAGTAGTTGTTAAACATAAACGAACGATATTATTTATAAAGAGATAAAATAATATTTTTATAACGCAATATAGTAAGTATTCTTTTACTGCATTGGCATGTGTAATAATAACAGTAGCTGTGGTACTTATATGAACTTATAAGAAGTGTTCAATAATACACACAATATTATAATATTTAATAATTTATATTATACTTTAATATTAAGAGACATATACTATTATAATAGTTTTATTGTAGAAATATTTTAACACATAATATCAAATAATAATATATTACTAAATATATATATATATTTTAATACAATATTATAAGGAATTTTTACAGGAATTTAATATTCCTGTTAAAATAATGTAGACATGATGGACTGAAAAATAAATCGTGTTTTGGAGAATTAAATAAATAATTTCAAATATTCATGTTATATTATTGACTTGCTACATAAAATGTAGTTATACTCATTACTTTAAGTATTTATATATATATATATATATATACAATAATAATTGTTTATTTTAAACTTAATTATAAAAAAATTGAAAAAGTGATTACATGTTTATATTTTGAACACAGTTTTAATTATAAATTCATCAGTAACATGAAATATTTAAAATCCCAGAGACTCAATTTGCATATAAAGTACCTATTTTTTTTTTTATTTTTTTTTTTATATATAAAATGTTAAATAAGATTATAAAATTATTTTTATAATGTTTATTAACTGAATCCATAATTAAATTTTGCGTTCGACTGTTGACATTAGTTTATTTTATTTTAAATTAAATTCGTATGCAATACAACTATTTGTTAAGTCTTCCAATATTCCTGAAATCCTGAAAATTGTATATACGTATATGAGCAAATAAAAATACTCGTGTCGTAGCAAAACCAATAACTTTCTGACTCGGTTCAGAATCTAAAATATATAGTCAAATTTCACAGAGTAAATATTCAATATTTGTATATCTACAAACATACACGCGTTATTTGTCTACAAATAAAAACTCGTATTGTTATATATATGCTATGATAATGACAAAACTATATTTTATACCTTAAATTGATTTTTTTCCAAAACAAATATCAATATATAAATAAAATTCAAAACGGTACTACAGGTATATTATAATAAATACGTAAAAGATATCCATAAATCGATTACTTTGAATAATATGACTATTATTTATATTTCGGTGGAAAGAAATCGGATATGTTATTTATAAAAAAAAAAAAAAAAAAAATTACTTAATTCATTAGGTAAATTATTATATATTATGGTGATTACTTATCGAAATTCAAATCGTATTCAATACAAATCGTATGATTTGTCATAATATGTTGGTTAATAAAAAAAAAAAAAAAAAAATCGACCGCATCGTTAACTATCGGTGTCGTATAATAGGTTATTGATCGTGGCGACAAAGAGCACAAAGTATAAATCAGTGGATCGTGTGCTTTGAAAACATGCGGTCGCGTTCCCGAACTATACGGTTTCCGCGTAATGTATACGGGGGCTGATAACAGTTTTGCAGTGATTCGCACAGTGAATTACATATATTATATTATTTTTTACACGCTCCCCGCGCTTCGTGTGCTCGCAAAATGACACTCGAGACACAAGATGGATTGCGTAAAAAGCTTTTATATATAGAACAAATAAAATAGAATAAATAACAAGACGAAAAACAGTGTGTATACAAATTTCTACGAGTGATGAATAGCTGGAACGATTTGTGGAAATAAATAAATAAATAAATAAATAAAAAAAAGGGTACTTTATCGAAACCTATAGCGTTATTTGTGTTTGAATGAGAAACGTTTTGTTGCGTGCATAAAAAATAAAAAAAATAAATAAAAAATAAAATATATAAATATAAATAAAACGTGAGCGAGAGGGATAGACAATAAGTGTATATGCGAAAACGAGAACAGCGCGCGCGGTATAAGAGAACCAAAGAAGAAAGAAGAAGAATCGCCGATCGTGTTGCTGTGTTTCCATGGGATCATTGCGAAAAGAATTTGCATAATGGGCTACCGTCGATCTTTTTTTGAATGGGGTATATCACCTGTCACGAAAAGAGCAATTTAAAGAAAAAAAAAATCCAAAACCTAGTATAATACATACATAGTCTTTTTATACACGATGTCGTATTTTTTTTTTATATATTATATTTTAACGCGACTGTACGAAGAAATAAAAAGATAATGTTTAATCGTTATACACGAAAACCAGACGCGGGAATTGTCGAAAACCGTAAATTATTTAATCGACGTAGGAAATATTATGTTTTGTCACCACGGTCCGTTGCGCGTACAATTCGCGGTATCCAATATACGCGTGTTTTAAATATCAATTAAATCGACGCGGAAAAATGAATAATAATAAAAAAAAAATTTACATTTATAAATGTCAATTATTGTACGTGCCGCACTTCCGTGGTATTGACAAAATACCGATATTATTATGGAGGGAAAAAAAACGTCGTATAAATCGTTCGATTAAAAATAATTTCGATTCGAAAACGTAACGCAAACATAAAAATTTTTCATAATATATTGTCTATTCGCGAACACTTTGGTAAATAATTATTAATAAATTATTATTTAAACGACGTACTAAAACAATATTATTTTACGTATACTGTAATCTATCGAAATCCTATTTAATTTCTAATATATTAAATATTAATGAACCCCGTTTAAAGAAAACTTATAATAATATAGACTTTAGGTCTACTATATAGAGGGAATTACCATCGTGTACAACTTGCTAATAACACTCACTATCCCAGCTTTATGTAAAACAATAAAAACTTATGGTATTTAACTTTAAGTCCAAAATAACGAGTACGTATATTATACAGAGTCCTAATAATTCATTATCGTTCTCAATTAGAGTGAAATATTCAAAATATTAAAAGAAAAAGAAAAAAAAAAGTAAAAGAAATACGAATATAATTGGAGTCTAAGTTGAATTCCGTTATTTTATATAATATCTTGTTAATATTAATTAGAATAATAAAGATGAGTACACATTGTGATGTAAAAAGTTAACCGGTAAAATATATAAAAATAGCCCAAGTGGAATATCTAATGAAAAAAAAATTTATGTTTGTAAATTTTTTTTATTACAATTCTCACTTTTCGTTGACATTATTATTATTATTATTTTAATTTTTTAACATTACCTGAAATACAATTTCTTCGAAGAAAAATATTTGCAATAAAGAAGAAAAAATTGTTTATATTTACATATATTTATTTGAAATCTCCATTTGATACAAGTTTAAATTTGCAAACCAAATTTTATTTCATTATTTTTAAAATTTGCCGTTGGAAAAACGTTCATCTAACGACCATAAACTCAGTTTTAATATAATATAAACAATAAACATCATTTTGTTCCGAACGAATGGCAATGGGGAATTCCTCAAGAAACGAAGCGTTTACAAACCTTCAACCGGGTTTAAAGTTACAAAACAATTCGCTGGTATTCGTAGTTACAGCGTTAAACAGAATACAAAAAATACTGTTTAAAAAAAAATTAAAAAAATTTCAACTTATACAATGTTTTATTACTTACAAAAATCTTATTAAACGGAGTATACGAGTACATTGATGAAATTTAAACGAAATAAAAACCGTGTAGTTAGTATTAATACAAAAGTACTAATTGGAATTCGGATGTTTTTCTAAACGATAAATCAAATTCTACTTTACTATAATTCCTTACTAATTGGCAATGGTCGAAATGGATCAAAATAAGTGGATGGATGCCTAGTTATTATGAAAACTCAATATTTCTATCCAATATAGAGTCTGTATTACAGACTAATTAGTCTCCCCGACAAGTACTTACACTAAGTCTTATTTATATTTATATTGTAGTATCTATATAGTAAAATCTTAAAATTAAATTATACTCGTATAAAAATTGTTATCGTTGCCCTTCGAACGAGTAGCAAGTAAGACTACAAATTTTAATATAAAGTTTAGGAGAGATGCATTATTATGAGTATAATAAGTGGAAGGATGGATTTTCTTAATTAAAGAAAGTAGAGGGTGGCACCCCCAGAATCCCTCCTTCACAATTCGATCTCTGCTAACCGGTGAGTCTTAAGATTATACGATAAATAGGATATAATCAAAATTTTTACGATTAATAAAAACAAAATAAAATATTTAACAAAAATAATAATACGTAGGTACAATATATATTTATATTAAATATGTTTTACCATTGATTTTAAAGAAAGTGAGATTGAAAATATTTTTAACAAAAAATATAATATTACGTGTATACAAAACGATTTTAAAGTGATAATAAATTTTAACAGAGAAGAAGTTATATCGTATTCAAAATGAATAATAATAATAATAGTAATTCAAGGTAATCTCAAATAATGTTCTTGTACAATAACAAGATAATTTAGTTTTTTAATGCACAAACTAGGTACATATCATGTTTTAATTATTTTTTTCTCATTAATCATATTATAATAAAACAACTTCATTACCTAATTAACGAATGAATTATTTTGATACAGACATGTTTTATATACTGTACCTACTTAAATTTCACAATTAATAAGATTTTATATTTTATGTAATATGAATATATTTATATTATATATTTTAAAATTGTATACATAATGCATATTATTATCTTATATACTCGTACTATGATAAAACTATTATTGTTTTTTTTTTTTTTTTATAATTGCATGCCTATTACAGTTTATTTTATGTATAAAAATTAATATAGTTAACGAATTTTACGCTTTATAATATATTACTGAAAATAATATTATCCGACCTCTTTAAATATACGTTACGAAGAAAAATAATATTTATCCTATTCACGATGTAAAATGTTTTTTATTTATACCCTTGGGTTTTGAACATGCACAAATTCAGTTACGCAATAATTATATCTAAAATATTTTTATTATTATTATTATTTTTTTTTTTTTTTTGAAATGTATACCTAATGGTAATACAATTTAGAACAAATTAGTTAATAGTATAATATAATAATTATATTATATTGGAATTTAGATTAAAAAATAAATAGATGTAAAAGATATAATTTTTGTTTTCGATGATCATATTAAGGTATACAATTCCATTGTTTTTTCATCACGGATAAAATTAAAATAAATAGATTGATCGAGCCATTTGAATTTATCACATAAGAATGTAAGTATTCCAATTACAATCTATGTCATTTCAACATACGAAGGAATTACGTTACTTGACTCGTTGTTATTGGCCTAATAAAACACGTCAAGACTTCTTGAGAAAATTAGTTTTTAGGTAACGAGAATAAATACAAAGATTGAAAAACTTTATTAATCCCTTTCTTTGAAACACATTATTTCTGCAATGACCCTTTTTGATAACATCAATTCTAATCTGAACGGATATAGTTAAACTTAATTATATTTTAAACCACAAAATGAATATTATAATTAGAGAATTTTTTTTTTTAAAATATCCAAATGTATACAAAATACTGTTAAATTTTTCCATCAAACCAATAATTGTAATTTATAATGATTTTCATAAATATTTATTTATAATTTTTTTTTTTTTTTTTTTTTTTTTTTATTTTAAAACCATTTATTAAATATAACAAAAAAAATAGTAGTACAATTAGTATACTAAATTATACTAAATTACATTTTTAAACATTTTGGTTTAGCTACCTTCTTTAAGCATAGCTTGAGTTGAAGGTAGCGAGTTATTACAAAGTTATTTCCTTAGAGATTGAAAGATAACATAT
The DNA here is from genome assembly GCA_021307375.1 of Tetraneura akinire. Taxonomy (NCBI): domain Eukaryota; kingdom Metazoa; phylum Arthropoda; class Insecta; order Hemiptera; family Aphididae; genus Tetraneura; species Tetraneura akinire. The sequence continues at coordinate 124,270 of JAIUCT010000025.1, forward strand.
ACAATTTACAAATATGACAAAAATGAAATAAAAACAATAAAGAATAGGTTATAAACTAGATACTACATTACAAATTAGTTAAAAAAACATTAGTTAAATATTTATTTATATTACTATGATTACTTAATCTAAGATACCTTTTGACATTAATTTCAAGGAAATTGAAATAAGTTGGCCCTAAATAGTCTACAAATTTCTGACCAATACATTTTTTTGAATAATTGACATTTAGATTGTATTTTAAAGATTCACGTTTATTTACATACGGATCGAGTTTAGAATGATTTTTTAAAGTAAAAGATATAGAATATTTTTTATATAACATATTTAGAGGAAGTACACCAAGTTCTTTGTAATTTTCATTAGAAGAACCAACTCGATCTGTTTTATTTAGAGAGATACGAACAGCTCTATTCTGTAAAGATATTAGTGGTTTTAGTGTTTTTTCAGAGGCACCCCCCCATATAGTTATACCATATTGCAAGATAGATTGATATAATGACAAGTAAACAATTTTCATGGTATCAGAGGAGAGAGTCTTATTCAAACAGTATAACTTATATATAACAGTTCGTAAGCGCATATTAATATTTTGTACATGGATATTCCATCTAAAGTTGCAATCTAGCATTAATCCTAAGTATCTGACTTTTGTTACCCTCTTAATCTTAAAGTCGTTTGAACCGCCAGTTTTATGACTATCACAATATATTATTAGTTCCTGATTTGATAACTGAGTACAATTATAAATAGAAAAAGCAATAAAAACAGTTTTATCATAATTGACAGAAATCTTTTTTAAATTTAGGTACTGAATGAATTTATTTGATTCTGTTTCTGCTTTTTTATACACCAGATCCCATGTAGCATCAGTAAATAGTAAGCAGGTATCGTCGGCATAGGTAACAATAGATCCATTAATTTTCATGTTACATAAACTGTTAATATACATAATAAACAAAACTGGACCAAGCACGCTGCCTTGTGGTACACCACAGTTTATATAGGATTCATTACTCATATAGTCATTTAGTGAAACATATTGAATTCTGTTTTCTAGATAGCTTGTAAACCATTTGAGGCTTTCATTGACAATACCAAAACCTGGCAAAGCAGATAACAGTTGTATATGGTCGACAGTATCGAAGGCTTTAGCGAAATCCAAAAAAACAGCTATAGCTTTTTGATCGTGATCAAGTGCATTATAGATGTATTTTGATACATAATAAAGTGCATCAACAGTTCCTAGACCTTTTCTAAAGCCAAATTGATTTTTAGATAACAGGTTATTTTCTTCTAGAAATGTAATTAGTCTATTTTTTACTATTTTTTCCAATATTTTAGCAAAAATACTAATTATTGAAATGGGTCTATAATTTCCCAAAGATTGTTTATCACCTTTTTTAAAAATGGGTTTAATGATTGCTACTTTAAACTGAGTGGGAAAAATACCTTCTTTTAGACTTTTATTATAAATAGTAATTAGCGGGTCAATTATAAGAGGTAAAATTATTTTAATAAGGTTTACTGATATTTTGTCAAATCCTGCAGCAGTCTCCTCTTTTTGTGAATTAAACAAATGAAGGACCTCTTTTTTATCCACATCTTTGGTAAAAATATTATCAAAGTGCTTATTAATAGGTGCTTGTACTTCCATATTTACAGTATTAAATTTTTTATTCAAATTAAGACCCACCTCAGAGAAAAACTTATTAAAAGCATTACATGCTTTGATTGGCTCAGATCTACAGTTTATTTGTTCTTCATTTACTTTTATTAATTTAATATTTTCCTTGTTTGTCAACTTTTTACCGGTTATTTCATTAATTAATTTCCATGTAGCTTTTGGATTATTTGAAACTGAAATTAATTTATTTTTATAGAAATTTATTTTTGTTAATTTAATTAAAGAGTTGAGTTTGTTTCTGTAGGATTTATAATAAGTTGCTATGGATTGATTTAGTGGATGTTTTTTAACTTTGATAGAGAGTTCATTTTTTTTACGAGTGGAGCACAGCAGACCAGCTGTCATCCATTCTTTGATTCTATTGTTTTTAGAGCGAAGAAAAATTTTATTTGTACAGGAGCTTATAGTATTTAAGATTATGTCATAAAAATTTTTTACCGATTTATTGATATCGTGATCATTAACTGAGGTCCATGTTTCATTTTTTAATTTACTCTTCACTAACTTATAATCTACAATATTTCTATAATTTTCATTTTGACTTTTATATTTCATTAGAGGGACCGATGTTATAACTGGGCAGTGATCTGTGATATACATTTGTAGTACGCCTGCTTGAATATTGTTTAGTATATTATCGTCATTAAATTTAAAAAATACGTGATCAATACATGAGTGAGAGTGGGTAGTAGGGAGTCTCGTATAGATGTTTATAAAAGAGTGGAACCCATATGACGATAGCAAGTCTAGATATTCATTATCTATATTGTCGGTGCCAATTATATTAGTGTTCGTATCTCCGATAATAAGTGTACGGTCATTCAAAGATTTATCAGTTTTTATAATGTTAGATAAACAGGTCAGAAATTCATCGCTATTCGAGGACGGGGACCTATATATACATAAAATATTAAATCGTTCGTTGCATGACATATCAGATAATGGTAAGTTAACAATATTACTTATATTACAGCCGTATTCTTTAAAATCAACAGAGAAATTATCCTTAATAAATATTATTATACCATCATTCTGGTTTCTCTTAAATTTAGAGTGAAATAATTGAAAACCATTTATATTAAAATTACAGTTATTCGTATCATGCCAAGTTTCAGTTAATATAATCACATCTAAATATTTAAACATTACATCATTTTCAAAAGATAAAATTAAATGATCGAAATTTGCATTAGCGCTTCTTATATTAACACATATTATATTAAGAAAATCTTTTTTGGACTGGTCAAATTCGTTAAAATATTCCGATATGGATTCATAGTATTTAGTTTTATAATTTAAATATGGATTAACCGAATTAAGAATATCCATGTTTGTAGTTTAAAGTACGAGTAAATAAGTAAAAAATAAAAAATAAAGTAGGTAAGTGAATTATTAAGATGAACATACATTTATTAAACTATTTTAGATAGTGAATGATTATCATCAATAATAAAAACGTTAGACGTTTCATTTTTTTTTGCAAAAATTTTCGAATTTTTAAACCATATAAATTTAAAACCAACCTCGCGTGCAATATTTTTCGCCTTGTAAAAGAGATTTCTGTGAACTTGTGTCATTTGTTCATTGATGTAAATGTTGTTGCTTTCCCAGTCCTGGTGAAGTTGATTAGCCTTAATTTTCATTTTTTTTGATTGAATTAGAAGTTGATGTCTAGATTCTTTTGAATTAATAATGGCAACAATTTTTCTAGGATTTTTATTTTTACCTGAGAATACTCTATATGCGTTTTGGACTTCAATTTCAACGTTTAGCTTTGATGCAATTTTATTAACGATATCAACACACGATTCATCAGAGGATTCTGGGACACCAACAAACTCAATATTATTTTCAATGGACTTTTGTTCCAGTGAATTAATTTTTTTGTTAAGTTGTAAAACTTCTTCGGATAATTTGATGTTCTGGTCCTTAATTAATTTATTTTCGGATTGAATTTGTTTTATAGAGCAAAAAATTTCTTTAAATTGGTTTTTAAAAATATCAAATTGGTCACTCATAAATTCAACAGACTTTACTAAGGCTTTAATTGTGTCGTTTGAGAATGTGGAAACATTTTTAACATCATTTGGGGACAGATATTTTGTTGATGACTTATCCTTAGGTTTACATGAGTTGCATACCCATGCTTTTTTCGATACCTCCGACGTTTTCTTAAAAGCAGCCTCTCTGAAGCCCGCACATACAAAATGTAAGTATTCATTACATAATTTGCATTTTATATCTTCACCAGTGGAAATTTCATCATTACATATTGAACAGATCATTTTAAAATATCGAAAATAGAAACAAAAAGTACGTTTGATTAGTAGGGCGAGCACGAACGACTTCGGACAAAAGTAATTAAATGAGGATAAAATATGTGATAAGCGAACGACTTCGGATAACAGTAATAAAATAAGAATAAAAATACTCGATAAGCGAACGGAAAAGACGTCGGACTACGTCCACACTCGACGAAGGCAAATCAATAACTGAATTTTCTAATTACTTATAAAAAATTGCAAATATTACTAAAAAAATAAACTAATTGGATACATTTGTAATTATGGTATTATAAAAAAAATTTATTACGCTTTAATAGATAAATTAATTAATTAATTCTAAATAATAATAATTTATAAAATATAAAACACAATATTACAAATTAGAAGACATAAATAATTTTTCAAATAATTATTAGATTAATGTGAACAGCTGTATGCAAAACTAATTTAGCTGAAATTATTTTTTAATCATATGAAAATTAACCTATGTGACCTTTCACATACTTGACTTATAGTATACATTTTAAATTAGACAAAATATAATAATAAACAAATGATACAAATAATCATAACTCTATATAGAATATAGATGACAATATTTTTAGCCAAATAATTTGTGTGTCGGAATTTATTATTATTATTATTTTTTTTTTTTTTTTTTTTTTTTTATAACGTTAATGTGTTCCCAATATTACGTTGAAATATTGTATATAACAAATTTAAATTAAACATCAACTTAAATCTACTAGAAATTATATATTAGTTATTAACTTAATAAATCTTACTAATATCTAACTAATAAATCTTAAAAACAGAAAATAAATCATGATGAAAATAAAACCTCATGTTAATATATTCTAAGATTTGGGACAAAGAGAATGAAAAAATAATAATTATCAGGCAATTCAAATGTTATTAATAACAAATTATTTACAAGTACTTAAACAACAAAATGTAAAACACTAAATGAACTTAAAAAACTGTTAAGTAAAACAAAACCGTTTTTAATTCGAAATTATAAATTTTGCCTATTTTATTAATATCCTTTAAATAAAATAAAATTTCATTTTTTTTTAACAACTCTTAGAACATTTATATATTTTTATTCCTTTATTAAATTTGACATTTACATACCATAATAATTGTAATTAAAATATTGAATTGTTTTATACATTAAACATCTGTTTAATTAATTAAAAAACACTAATTACCAGTAGCTCGTTAGAATGCTAAAAGGTTAGGTTAAATAAATATAAATATGTTTTAAAAAACAACAGGCGGAAATACGGTCATGCGAATAATCCTCTATGAAAAGAAACCTCTATTGTAATGACATTTTAATATATATAATAAGTTTATTCGCTCAGAATTAGTGAAACCTATGAAACTACAAATGAGGCTAATGCTTCTATCAAAAACAAAGTTAAAAAACGGCACTTTGTTTAATAAACGTTCGAGGAATGAGAACAAAAACGATTTTGAAAAACAGAGAAAACTGCATGCAAAGTCAAACAACCCCATTTATAATAATTAACATGACTTCTCTAATGTGTATACGCCTATAACATGTATAAATTATACTAATTTATACAGAGACTAATTTTTAATTTTCATTCGCGAAATACATTTTAAATATTATCCGTATTCTCTAATTTATTACTATTGCATAATAATAATAACAAACAATATAATATTTTAAGTTCATTAAACTAAATTAAAATCATTAAAAGTTTAGTAAAACATTTAAATATTTATTCTTTTAATATTAGTGAATTATTGAATGTGTTCTCTTTAATAAAAAAAAAAGAAATAAAATTTAAAAAACATAATAATGATTAATGATGGTATATAATTATTATACTTTTAAAATATGAACTTTGAGAAAAAATTTTAATTCAGAAAACACTATCAGTAAAAATATTTATACAAATATACGTATATCGTATAATCAGTCTTTGTAAAACATTGCACGTGGTAAATTTTATTTTTTGAAAATATTCTATAAAAAATTTTAAAGCAAGTATCTATAAGTTTAAGTGCAAAGGAAATGTCTTTGAAACTTTAAGAACAAGAGTTAAAACAAAATACGGAATACAAACTAGAATATTTTTTATTACATTCTATATCTTTTTAGTTTACTAAATATGTATAAAGTTAACAGAAAATTTATCAACTTTTACAATTTAAATATTTAATTAAGAGTAATTTTAATCAAGTATTGTAATTAGTATTTAAAATATTGTACAAAATAAATAAATAAAAAAATTCCCAGAATAAAATAATTACTTACGTATTTAAAAAAAAAAAAAAAAAATTTAGAGATAATTTATAAATTAAATTAATATAATTATATGATATCGTATAAATTACCATTTGACCGTATGCTCAATAACAAAAATCAGCGCCTTAAACCCACCTAAAGTATGAAACAAAATTTAATACGACTATAACAACGAGCGAATTAAGCAAAAAGACGATTGTCTCATAGATGAAAACTATCCCTCCCATTATGTCATAATTGTCAGGTTGTGTTATAAATCACTATATTAATCTAAACTGTAACAAAAAAATCTTAATAATATCATTAAAGAAATAATAATGATATATAATAGATTAGTAAACATAATTATATTATCTAGAAAATATATTTAACAATTAAATCAAAACACAATTATTAATGCCTACAGTAATTATATCTATTGGAATAATAAATTTAAATGATAATAATTATTACCTGGTAAATTAGTATATAATATGACAAAAGTTATGATTTGATCCATGTAATAAAATAAGTGTACATGTAATAAGTATAATACGTATAAAATATATGTAATCTGACTTGTCATATTTTTAGTAATTCAAATGATTTTTACATTCAATATAAGTTTGGAAAACGTCAATTTTTATCCTCGTTAAATTTTATTTATAAAATATACCAGACTTAAATGCGATTTTAATTGCTATAAAATAATAGTGAAAAAAATAAATATTAAACGTATTTTAATACAATGTTTTATTACGCAACTATATTTTAACAACTAATTTTTACTGTTTAGAATAATAGAATGTGCCATATACTACAGATTATATACCTACCTAAATATTATACGTACAGTCATATATTTTTTTAATATAACGAGGTTTACTATATTCGACAAAAGTCATTATACAGTATAAAATGTTGACTGATGACGAATAAACAACCAAGACTAAAGTAATTTATAATATTTCAATAATATTAATTACAAGCCAGTAATGAGAAATAAAATTTTAATACCTGTTCATACAAGTAGGTAAATATTTGTTTTCCCCTAATAATATTTTTCCTATATACATATTTTATCGCACGATAATTAATATATTATTATGATTATTTATTAAATTAAATATTAAAAAATATTTTTATTTCAAATTTTAAAAATAACTGAATTTCAATATCATATTATCAGATAATAAGTATAATGAATATAAATTGGAAATTACTAATATTGGAACATATTGGAATATTTGTGTAGCAGAGTATTACGAGAAAATTAACAATTTTTAGTACCCGACGAGTAAATCGAGGTTGTATTCGATAATATTATTATTAATATATATAATGTAATATTTACAATAACAAGAATAAAATAATATACGGTTATTAAACAATATTGTATGTTTCGGCGTAATAATTTTGAAGAGAAATACATTGAACGATATGTAATGAAGAGAGGTCGTGACGCACATAGAAATAAACACACAATATATATTTCAAATACATGAACGTATCAAAAATAAAATCCGAAATCGCCAACACCATAGTAAAAATCTTTTATATGAAATACATAAATGACCATACTAGTTGTATTAATATACGATAAATAAAACGTCAAATCACTGATTAATTATTTAATAAACCACGAATTTTGATTCTCGTTGATACGTTTTTATATTTTAATATTACATAATATTTTTTTAAATCGTCTGTTAATTTGTAGTCGTATAATAATAATATATAAAAAAAGAAGAAAAAAACACTTTTTACAAGTACTTTTTATGAAACGAAACGGGAGAGGAACTGCGATTAATAATTGCATTATACGAATAAAGCCGGGTTCACAATATTGCAATTTCTTGTATATTGTACTAAAGGTGACACGCCGGGAATTAATTTTAATGCAAATATTATTTTTTTAAAAAAAAAAACAAATTATTACAGCAGGTTAATTTATGTTCAAAGTATCGTTAGTTTTATTATATAAAAATCACATTTCAGTTTAAAAACATTATTTATTTATAAATTTAGGCAAGGATAAAATAGTGTAAATAATAAGGATCACCTGAAGGTAGAAACCCGCCGAAATTATTAATATAAGTATATATACATGGAGTTTAGAGTACAATGAAATATTTTCTTTATTGTTTAATCTATTTATAGTGCATACAGAAATTGAACGTCCGTTATACGCTATACATTCTATGTAACGAATTCCAGCATTCTTGGATTAAATTTTTCACTAATAAAACGTATTTAATGGAATTTTTTAATTATTACAAACACGGTATTAACATTTAAAGAATGTTTATTACATATTTATTTTTATTAATTTATATAAATATTATATTATATGAAATAAACGATAACTTGAAAATATTGTTGTTGTTGTTTTTTAAAGAACAAAAGTAAAACGACTAATATTGTAATTTATTGTTATTTAACGATTTATCAGTATCACTTTATGTTTATATTATTATAGAGTACTAGATTATACTCGTATGTTATTTTCACGAATAAAATAAAATATCACACGAGTGTGATATCGAACGTATTTGATATATAATTAATATGTATAGTAGATGAAAATTTCGAAAATGAATTATTAATATTGTGTATTAACATAATTTCACGTTTATTGGCAAACAGGTCAATAAATAATTACTATTTAATCGTGTATAGTTCATATTAATAATATACAATTCTATTGATCAGGAACAAAACAACGTATTATGCAAGATATCTCTAATAATCTACTGGTTTGCTAATTTATACATATGAGATCGAAAAGAAATCAATATTGTTCAATAGAGGCCTATTAGATATTTTACTTTCATAGAACATCAACAAGATAAAAATAGTGTGTATAATATTAAAAAATATAAGAACGTTCGATTCGAATGAATGTCATTTTTCCATAATATATAACGTTTCTTTTTTCGTTGTACACTTTTTGTACGCGGAAACTCCGAATAGAGACAAAATAATAATACGAACACGAATATTCCACAACACGCGAATAAATGAGACGCGTGTTGGTTTAAATTTTTTTTTTCTTTTACTTTTTCTTTTGATTACAACTATATAATCGAAAAATTAATCCGATGAAAAACCATTTTGCCGAAAACATCACCGCGGTATCCCATTATTAACCATCTCTCTCTATATGAACAAACAAAAACTAGAAACAGTTCGATTTAATATACGTATACTCTCCGTGTCAAACCTATTGAAATGGGGCGTCTGATAAAAGTTTCGAAAAACTTATTTCAGAGTATAAGCCATTCGCACATATAAAAACAAAAAAAAAAAAAAAAAAACAAAAAGAAATTACCCATCATCGTGAAACACAATGGCTGCGTTCTTATTCTTCGATATGGCGATAATCTAATAACAGCAGAGGTTTTGTGCCACGAATAGGATTTTACTTTTTCCTTTAGACCCTACGTATAAATCTTATACGATTAGTATTATTATGATTATGATTATTATTATTATTATTATTATTATTATTATCAAAATAAAAAACAACACGATTATTTGTTATACAGACACGCTTATATGCCCAAATTTTACCGTGCAAGCAATCAGTTACAACGTATACCGCAAAATAATAAAGGTATATTACAAAAAAAAAAACACTAGAACAACGATGAATCGCGTGTTACCTTATTGCCAGTATTCACGATATACATACACGCCAATATAGACAATATTAACTATACAATCGTAATTACAATCCCAGTTGAACAACAAATCGCATATAGTTAGTACTATAATAATAACGGACATTGTGTCCGATGCGAAATAATCAACTGCAGATATCAATCGTAATGTCTCTTGTACTAGGTAGAAGGTAGATATTATAATATATATAGGATAGCAAAAAAATAAAAAACGAACAGTATGATGAATATCAAACTTAAAAAAAAAAACTGTATAAATAAAAATTGTTTTTTATCCAATCTAATTATTTCATATTAAAGTCTATTTAAGGACTTATTTTTTGTATATAATTATCATTGAATATGTAGCGGTGCCATTGATATTATTTTATGATTGTGATGTTTATGCATGTAAGAGCACGTTACAATTTATTATAATAAATGGTACGTTTAATGATCGGAAAGAAAATACAAAGAAAATCAGTGTATAAAATTAAATCGTTTTATTAAAAAGTTTAAAAATACGTTATTTTAATAAATAATTTAAAATTTCATCGCTGTATGCGTTGAAACGTTCGTAACAATATATTATTGTATTTCCTGGCAATTTAATTAAATCAAATCGGTTGTTATATTGAATAATTTATTTCCATATAGATGTCGGTAATATAAAATTAATTTATATATTTAATATAATATAATGTCTTAAATAAGTTATTAAAAAAAATAAAAAAATAAAATAAATTTGGATTACCTATATAAAAATTAGACTTCAACGATATTTACTAATCAATAATCATGCTGGAATAAGTAAACGAATAAAATAAAATTGTTGTACGACCAAATAATAATTCATAATTTTGAAAACAATTTTTTTAAATTATACTAATATTACTAAGTATTTAACAATTAAAAATATACAGTAGGAAAAACTTAAAACCGCGTGTTAATTTAATCATACACAAAATTATGAGATATTTCAAATTTTAAGTTATTTATCAATATAACCGAAATTAAATTATAAATGAAACAGCCTAGTTAATTTTTTTTTCTATACATTGCCTTACGTTTTAAGTCAAAAAATATAAATGAAAAATATATTCATGAATGTACAATTTTAATAAGGACGAAAAATATGTATGGGATTTACATAGCTTATTTGCGTGCATCTCCAATTAACTTTGACATCCTAGTATGAATGGTACGACGATTAATGAACAAAACGAGACAACACACACCGACGACATATCACTTATTTTATAATACTATCTAATTTAATTTGTTGTTTTATTTTTATTTTTTAACATTATCGTTTTCTTTTGCGTAGGATACGAGAAAGTATTTTTATCGATAAAACAAATAAAATAGAAGTTAATAGGTGTAACAGAAACAAATGTAATATATAATAATAAAATTATATTATATCCGTAATTGAGTCATAATTTGGATGAGAAACTGCGATAATGAATTATGTTATAATAATAGTTATGTAATATATAAATCATTTTAAAACATCTTAACATTTTATTCTTAATGTTTTTTTATAATAATAATAATAATAATAATAATAATAATAATAATAATAATTTATTATTATTATTATTATATATTTTATATAAAGAGATATTAAAAATACAATGTAACGTGCAACGAATAAAAATGTATATGCATATAATGAATAACTCAGCCTCTTATATGATTTATTATACATATAATATTTTACACAAAACGTCAAATTAGTTTTTAACTTATTACATTTTAAACTGTGAAACAACTAGATGATTTATTTTTCAGTATACCGTTAAACTTGTTCAATAAAGTTGTAGTAACGATGGTTGACAGATAGATATATGTTTTAAGTGGTACTATTTCGCAAAATTCAAAACTATATTATCTTTACGATTTACGATTCTAGTGTTGTACACGTCTTGCTATGGGTTATAATAGTTGTTCAACTTTACATCTACCTCTCGTGGATATTTTTTTTTTTTTTTTTTTTTTTTTTTTACTACCAACAGTATTATACCCTTTACATAAAAAGATACTTAGAAAATAAAAATAATAAAAAAATTATTTTGAAACAAATCGTATTAACTCGTAAAAAATAAAAAATAATATATTAAATATATTTATTCTAAAAAGGGAAAGCGAAAAAACCGAACGTAATATCAATAAGAATAATATAATTACAATAACGACTAAGACAATATATATTATATTTAGTAATAATATTTTTCATTTCATTTATTTATTTATTTATTTATTTATTATTTATATCTAGTCTATAATTATTATGACATTTTTCATCTTAATTCTATTATAATATGATTTTATTACATGTTGTTATTTTTTTTTTTTTTTATTTGTAATTGCCGATTGGCGTTTAAATACCGATAAATGAAACTACGTTTTGTAATTTGTCTTTCTCGAAGCTAATATTAAAAAAATAAATAAATCAAGATAATAATTTAAGATTTCGGTAGAAGATGTACATTACGAGCAGAAATCAAATATTTTTCAAATTTATTTTTATTATTAGTATTCCCATTTAAAATGTAAAGTAATGATTAATCAAACATTTACAACTGTCATTTAAATTAGAAAAGTATCCCGTCATTTTTTTTTTACTCAGAAATACCCTCTCCTTTAATATCCGTTAAACTAAATACGATTTCAATTTACTTTAATAAAAAGAGATAAGTTTACACTGATAACACTTAGACAGGAAATAAAACACCAATGTTATTGTGATTATAGTGCGCAATTTCCGAGGCGAACGGAAACGTAAAGAAATAAAATATGTTTACAACTTTTCAATATAAATTGCAAAATAACGCTAACAAAAGATAATGTAATAAATAAAGATGTTAAAGTAAAATTACAATTCATCGACCATTCGGGGAAAAAAAAAACTTTACAATACATTTAAAAAAAAGGGTTTATATATTATATTATCTACGTCAATTGTGTCACTGTTTGCTCGTAACAAATAGAATATTAATATTCAAAAATCGAATTACGGATATTTAATTAATAAAGTCATTTAATTTAACAAATATGATAAACACCTACCTTTAAAATGAAATCATGAACGTTTTAAAAATCAACAATAAATGAAATATCGAATTAAACGAACCCCCACTTGGTGCTTAACAATATTATCTCGATTGAATATAATTAATAAAACAAACAAAATGTTAAAAAAAAAAAAAAAACGTGAATACGAATAACATGTTTGCAATTTACTATATTATGTAATAATAATAATTATATTACTAAATTATTAAACGAGCGTACCTACCTATACTTATACAAATTATACAATTAACTTTATAACAATTAATTTAAAATTTATAGTTTAAGTATTGACTTGTGGATAATATATTTAAATAAATAAAAACCCAAATCCACAAAAAATTTACTTTGTTACCGAAATACGTATTTGCTTAAATAAAAGTAAATTTTTTGTGGATTTGGGTTTTTATTAATTTAAATTAATTTAAACTTAAATGGTATCGACCACTGTTAAGTACACATTTTATTTATTAATTTTACAATTAATGTGTATCAATAAATTCATTTAAAAAATGTTCTTAATTAAATTAATTATTAATATGTACATATTATCTTATTTCATTATTATAATAATATATTATTATTTTTTTTAATTTAAAATTTAAAAACTTTCTTATAATCGTAATTGTTATTATTTTATTCGCGTATATTATATTGATAAATACTATATTTAAAACATTTTAAATATATTTATAATATATATGATTATACTCAAATTATGGTATTATAAATTTTAGGACTCGTTATAAATACAAAACGGAGCTTTTTGTAATATTAGGAAAAAATAGATTAAATTTCAAAAAATTATCCAGTTTTTTGATTACCTCAGTAACCGAATAAGAGACTGCGATTTTTTACGTTAAGAATGTGACTATACGAATTGTCCGTTGTGTGCATGAGTGGCAGAATGATACAAGCGCTCGAGAAATAGCAACTCGACCGTATGTAAAAGACGCGCGTGCCGCCAACAAGACAGCAGGCGACGATAATAACAATTACAATCACGTAATGTGTAATAATAATCGATAGGTCGTAGATAAATTTTACGCGGACGTTTCCGGCTGATGATCGCGTGGGTGAAAAATTAACAAATCAAAAATTAAAACTTAATCGATTAAATTATTCTATTGAATAATCAAATGATAAAAAAAAAAAAAAAAAAAAATTGGTAATAATTACAAATACGAAAGAAAGTTTGGACGTTATAATATTATGGATAAACGTCATTTCTTACAATTACGTATAATAATGATTTGACCGTGAAAACGATATTTACATCGTATCCAAGCAAATATTTTAATATGTAATCGGCGCGTTATATAATTTTAATATTATGGTATAAATATAAAATCGTTATCTTAATTACGTAAGTGGAAGTGATAAGGAATATTTAAAAACCGAACGAATGACACGTGTATATTTAAAATAATATTACATACCGAACTTTTAAAACGCCATACCTAAACATAATATTCTAAATATATACAAACACGCAATAATATAGAGTAGAAAAAAATATTTGGTAACGATTGTAATACGCAATAACAGATAATATAAAAATTATTGGCGACGTCGATGTTATTTTATAGGTATACTTATTATTACATAGTTATTATATTTTGAAGACGAGTATTTCTCATCGAAAACTTTTTAATCGACAGTCTTTTTAGACTACAATAAAAAAAAATAAAAAATGAATGGTTAGCAAAAAATACCGTATTTTATTTTTTATTTTTTTTTTTAATGTAGTCATGACTTCAGGAGCTCTTGCTCTTTTAGAGGGGTCTATGATTCGACCGAAATTCCGCGTGTGGACGTACGAACGTTTGCGCGAAAAGTTTTCCTATATACGATACGAATCGCAAACACGTAATCTATCGTTTTTTGAACTTTTCGTTATATTTTTTTTTACAAAATATTATTATCATATTATTATTATTATTGTTGTTATCATTGCAGAAAAAAATAAAACTTACCTCGGGTTCGTCCGCAAGATTTTTGTTGTGCGTATCGCTCGGATCCAACGATCGTTTGTGCACGTGTTTGTGTTCGAAAAGGTAAAAACCGTCCAGACTGCCAATCTATAAATAAAAATAAAAAAAAAATGAATAAATAAATAAAAAACGCCATTCCACGAACAATCTTGTCTGGCAATACAGCATTATAATTTATAATATTAAAATATAATTTATGTAAAGCGCGAAAGACGTGCACGAATAAAAAATAAATAATAAAAAAACAAAGGGGTCACGTTATAATTTTGTACGTCAAAAACTCGACACCAAATTAATATTCCGAACGAACAAAATATCGCATACAATATATTATTATTGGAGTGCGTGGGCGGGAGTAAAATATTTGCTCGCCACGCTGATTCGAACGCGGACGCGTTTAATTAAAAAAGAAAATTCTGTACGTTTTTTGTTTTCATTTTTACCGTCTGTAATATCACAACGAATAATTAATATTGTAATCACGCGGTATACAAAACGTATATACGATTACACGGAAACTGCGGAAAATTATTGCAAACCCGAATGTTTGGAAATTACACGCGGTTACAGGTTTCGAACGAATTATAAATAAAAGAACAAAAATAAAAAACTACGTTTGCGACCGAAAACGCGATCGTTCCCGACGGAAAAATTACACTTTCGCAATAATAATAATATTAATATTATGACGACAAAACACACCAAAGTACTTAAGTCCGGAAACACGAACGATTTACATATAAATGCGAACGTTTTGAAAATTCTTTTCATACGGAAATATTTCGCTTCCCTCTTATTATTTCTTTGCCTTTACTATTATGACTACACGCGTTCGCCCCGTTTTTCTAACAGAACTTCCATAATATTATTTTAAATTGTATTTATATAACCATTTAACAAATTAACAAATCATATAACTTAATTGAAACGTATCGTATGAACATATCGATTACGGACAAAATCGATAAAATCATATTGTATTAAACAGTTTTCTTAATAATTTTCAATCTCTTCCTATATAAATATGTTAAAATTAAAACATGTTATATCATATACCATTCTACGCGAGCATAATGTTATAACCTAACCTCAAATTTTAATTATTCGTAATTCATATAACCGGGACGAGTCCAAAAAATATACGCGAAAAATACGACAGAAAATAAAGTCGAACTAAAGAAGATGATATGCATCGTTTTATATTATTATAAAGAAGAAATGAACGGTCGCTATTTGGTGTAAAACGGGCAAATAGTTGAATCATCGAGGAAATTGCGAATATACACAAGTTGGAAAAGAAAAAAAAGGCTAAAACTTATAATTATAGTTAACTTAACGTAACGAGATGAAAACATTAACGACTTAAATTATCCGTAACGAAAAGTATACGCGCGTATTCTTTTTTTATGAATAAAAATAATATTTCGAGTAAAAATTGAGACGTTTATAATGCATATATATATATATATATATATATATATATATATGCGATTATCCTTCCGACGATAATAACGCCGTCGAAAAAGAAGAAGAAAAAGAAACGTATACGTACTAAAATAAAAATCCCCACCGAATTCATCTTACAAAGCTGTTTTTAAGCCTTCGTCCCTTATTCACCTCCCAACGCGGAAAATAGAGAAAACGTGTTAACGTCGCACGAAGAGTTTTACTATAGCACGTGGTTAGCATACTTGGCGTTGACCAAACGGATACGTGACGGCGAAAAAAAAAATGATAGAGAGAAAACTAAAATGTTATTTATTATTATTTCCTCCCCTCATTCTTCTTTTTTTTCTTATTTTTTTTTTTTTTTTTTTTAGCCCTCTTCTCGACAATGTTACATAATATAATATAACGGACGATACAGTGTATACGTACGATATATACGTATATATAGTTTGACATAATAAAAACAATCTCTTCTTGCCCGCGGACTTGCTTGCGTGATTCCAACATTTATTACACGGACTGAACCGTATAGCTACCGCGATTGTTCACTATATATATATATTATATATATATAAATTATACACGTGTGTGTCACATACCATTCACTCATGCGTTTATCAGCTTTGGTAGATTTCAATCCGAAATACCGCAACACGCATACCTAAGCCAACCCCGCGATTAAACGGATCGTGTTTTCAGTATTTTCGTTATATAAATTAATCACGACAATGGTAGTTCTCTATCGACTATAGAAATTCGGAGACAACGCATATACGACATTTATATAATATACGGTATAAACATATATACGGGTATATAGTTCTAAGTGGCGCGTTTAAGATTTCGTCACTATATTTATGTGTATCGGAAAATATTGTGAATTCACCCAAAAGGGGATAAGATCGGGTAAAAAAAAAAAAAAAAAAAACAATTTTATTTATCAAAAAAAATATCATTTGAAAAAAAAGGCCTAGGTTGGATTGATCCTCATATCCATTATATAACCCGCATATAACGAGTGTAAAACCTCTAAAATCGGTAAAATAGCTTAGAGATACGCACGCTGTATCGTCTTCGTTCAGTTTTATATAACATTATACCTATCAAATATGCGAGTTATAATTATAATAAATATTAAACGCTTATTATGTTTAATCTAACTATTAATGCTTATATAATATACATACAATATGCAAATATTTGTTTGTATTTCACTCCAAAATAACATATAATGTCAAATTAATATATGATCGAAAACACGAAAATAAAACAGGAAACGCGACATCACGTTGATTTTTATATTTTATAATATTATTTTTATAATAGTAGATAAATTTCGCACCAATAAAATTTTGATGACGAAGATTTTCAAAACGACACGACTATAAATTTAATCGCAGTGGATGGTATTCCTGATATAAAAAAATATATATAAATATTTCATATCTATATGTAAATTTTATTATTTGAAACGGTATACCCATCAATTCACAAAATATAATTTCGTCCAAAGGAACTGTACATAAAATACATTTATAGAATTATAACACGTGTGAAAGTTAAATACTACTTTCGCTTTAAAATGTTAAATTTATTAAATGACATAATGACCAGCACTGTAACGACGACGGATTATAGAAGAAAAATGTGGGGTTCGGTGACAGGTATATATACATAATGATATTCGTATAATATTGTAATTTATATGATGTAGGTATAATATGTGTATTTTATTGCATTATTTTTCCGTTTTCGTGTTCATTACGTTCTATATCGTTCCCCGGGTCCAGACGTTATAATATTGTTTCGGTCAGTGATTACAAGACAAAAGTTACATGAAAATAAACCCATCGATATCAATCCGGACTTCCTGCAACGATTTCGGGTTATACATAAAGGAAGCCAAACCGACAAAACTCGCTACGACACAGTATACATACAACAGTGCCAATAACGATTCGTTTTGAGAAGGATTTTATATAACTTTATTGAATGATCACGAACTATAACGAAACAATAATGCGTACATGTGTATCGCATTATAGTTTAGTTGGCAAATATTCAGATAAACGTAATAAATATAATATTATGTGTAACGTGTCGATAATTAACAATGAGTATATTATATATTATACTATATATTATTGTATAAGTATAGTATAGTAATATAGCAGGGGTGACCAAACGGTAGATCGCGGACGATTTCAAAGTCGATCATGTTAAAATTTATTTTTGAAATTAATCGTGGGGGTGGTAACAATATACTGTCAATAAATTTTATCCGTACAATTTCTTTGACATGGATTCTATCTATAACAATTGAATCTAAAATTATAATAAAAATCATATCAGATATATTCCTCAAAGGTCTGAAAAAAATTTTAGAATTTATTGGGCGAAGAAAAATATTCGTGTTTGAGGAATGTATAGCTTTGCAGTTACATATTATACTTATTTTGGATCTACATATTTGTTCGGAACAGCATTTTCTCACATGAAAATGATAAAAACTGAATACCGATAATTACCGAGCAACACTCTCTGATGACATTTGGACTTTTCTGCAAAGCCTTCGATTAAGAGTCAGCAATGTTTCACCAGATTACGACCAATTAAAAATGCAATGTCACGCCTCAACAACGCCCAGATCAACAACACATTTAATTTAAATTTTGACTTAAGCAATTAGTTTTAAAATACTCATAATTATATTTTAATTTTATTATTATATAAGTACGTTAATTAATAATTATTATATGTAATAGGTACTCGATAAACAAAAACATTTTTATAGAAGTCCATCCTCAAAGGTGAAATATATTTTTAGTAGATCTCTGCCGAAAAAGTTTGACCGCCCCTGGTATATAATAGTATATACTATATAGTATAATTATACTTATACAGTGTAATGTATAGTATGTTCTCTTCTTAAAAACACACGACAAAATAATTATAAAAGATAAGCCGCAGGTTAATATTTTAATTAATACTAATACGTTATAATATTTACAATCACGAAAATATGGCATAATCGTAAAATATTAAATTTCTAACCGCAATATAATAACGATCGCATCACGCGAATCGCGAACAAACGTGTGCGTGAGAGAACATAGTTAGAGGCCAGAAAAAATTACCGTACATTACAACACTATCTATGATTTCTGTATTGTACAATAAAAGCCTCAAATATTACACAGTCTACCCGAATTCGTTTCATCGTCGAAATCTACAAGAAAACGCACGCTAATCGTTTGAAAACAAACACGATATACCGCGTGGTCTCGTATCAAAATAATGTATATACCTATAATATTATACGCACGGTGTAGAACGCGATGGAAACGAACGTTTCTTTATAGAATTCCTGCAAATAAACGACCCAATTAGACGAGTGCGGACGAATAATAAACGAATCTGAAACACAAAAGAGCTGTTCGTCGCTGGAGGAAAATCGCTATTTCTGGTATAAACAACGCCAAGCCAACGAATGAGTAAAAACAAACAATAAACGACCATCGAGGGTAAACAAGAGGCATAAACTTTACGTTCCGGTTGAGTGAATGACGAGATGCGTCGAACGTAGCTAATTATCATCACGAGTCACGACACCCGTGCACACGTATATTATACTTATAATTTATTGTGAGTTTAATACCGACGGTGACGAGGGGAGCGAGGGATCACGGCCAGGTTGGGTATAAATAATGAATAAACTGCTAAAAATCGTATTACATCCAATCCGAAAATGTAAATTAAATCAGAAAACCCGTGACGGAAACAAGGTTGTTATCATTTATCTAAATTAACGCGCGATCCTAATGGCGATGGCGAACCGAAAACTATTAATAAACGTCTGCCAAAAAACACCTACGGCCAAATCTGTCCCGAACCTCAGCTAAATATATAATATGAGATAATGTATACAGGGTGTCTCGTGTCTCTCTATAATAAGATATTAGACAGATCTTTCGCCCAGAGATACACTGTTTACCGTACAGAACAATATTATATGATCATAGTGTTTTAGACGGTAAAAGAAACTGAGAAATTGCCGTTAACATCGTATCCAACGTTCTAATCGATGAGGATCGGACGAAAGTATAATATTCTTCGGGCGGCACTGTCATCAAATGTCTTTTCGAGGGAAAAACGAGATGGTATACTGAATATACAATGATAACCAAAAGTATAAGTTTTGATGACGCCTGGATTATATATTATATATATATATATATATATGACAATCGTTAGATAAATGCATCACGTTCCACAACATAAATCAATATTCGCAAATACTATTAATAAAAGATAATGAACAGATTTCGAAGAACGTGTACATCCTCTCTTATAATTGATTTCTCGTCACGAATATTCTCGAGACATTCACGTCTACGCTGCACGCACACAAATATATATTTATTTCGTTTTGTAATATATAACAAATGACTTTAACCCGGAAAATGGAAAATGGTTTATACCTACCTGCTATAAGTGCTAACTATATAAGCCGAATCGGATTTACAACATTATATTATATAGGTTGATGCGTTTACACGTTTTATATTTTTTAAAAAAATATATATACCCTATCAACGCATGAGTATTACTGTAAATGGATTGTCAAACCGAAGTACTGAACTGAACTATATCGTATTTATATTCAACGAAAAATCTACATGAAACTAAGATAAAATATAATAAAGGTATAAAATGAAAATAAAAACAAAAATTTATATTAGAACATATTATTATTACCGCGTAGTTTTAAAATAAAATAAGTACATTAAACTTGATGCAATAAAATCTCAGAACATTAAACGCTAACTAATATTTTATCGTGATCTAAACAAATGTAATTTGCTTTTTACATTTTAATTATAATTAAAAATTAATAAATATTATTAAAATAAATAAACAAAAACATACTTAATTATATACGAGTACATAATATTATACTAAAACAACAGAAATAATACGTATTAAATATCATAAGACGCCATTTTTTAGTGAAATTTATTTGAATTTCATATTTATTAATTCGTGTATAACTTTTATGTTTTAATCAAAAAAAAATTTATTTATGTTTATTATTAACCATTTTTAACACAAGAAAAAAAAATTAAATGACCTCTTTTTTTTTTTGCCTCATTATATCATTCCTTCTTCTAATACGGCAAAATAAAACCTTATTGATTTTACCTTCCAATTTACAAAATAAAAAATTACTTCTAGAAAAACCTTGGTAACGTCGACCCGAAACTATAAAATCAAAAAGCTTTATTTTATCTCCATTATCTAATAATAATATACTTACTATTGTATACGAATATTTTTGTATACGTATAAAAACAAATAATAAAGTTTATATGTCAGATTTTAATGACTATTATTCATTAAATGTTTATTGCCTCAAAGTATAGTTTTCTTAAAATATACGAAGACACGCTAGAGTATTCACACAAGTACAGACTACAGAGAATTCAACGATATTCCCGAAAGAGGATTGAATAACGTTAATTAAATAAAAACATCACGTTCATCGGAGATTTTCAAAAAAAAAAATTTAGATTTTTTTAATATGAAAAAAAAATGAAAGAAATTATTGTTTCCTTCGTAATTCTATTGCAGTCACGTCATCTCTCATTTGTATTCAAACCTCGGCAATAGTTATAACAATTGATTTTATTTTCATAAAAAAGTAATTTATTAAAATATACTTCCTGCACTTTTTTTCTGTATACCTATTCCGTTTTAATAACTAAAGGGCACACTTTATTTTTGATTCAATCAACGGGAAACTATAAATTCATCAAAATACTGGTTAGGTATACTGCGCACATTATTTCATCTTTTAATTCAATTTTTGAATTATCAGTGTAGGTATTTTAACAAAAAATTAATAAAATATAGAATCTACTTATATTTCATTCGTACCAAATTTTTGTTATGATTTCATATGCGTTTAGCATTATTGTCTAATTTTAACAAAGTAGTCTCAAACCCGATAAAAATTTACATAATAATTATACTTAAAAATTGTAATTACTGTTATTATAGTGTAATTATATAACCTTAAATAATTCAAGAATTTAGTGTTTTTTACAATTTTTTTTTCTTTAATAAAAAGAACCTTCTATTCTATCGTTTTAAAGTTATGAATAATTATTATGTTTAAATTTTTACGAGTGCATACTTTAAAGTAAAATTTATGTCAAATTTATTGCACAGCAATTACAATAAAAATTAGTGACTAACACTATATTGATGAAAGTAACTTTAAATATTCCAAGTAAATATTAGCATACATACGAATTCAGTTTGAACGAGTATTTTAATATCATAAACGAGGTTAGATAAATTATACAGGTATAAATTTAATAATAATTTATTATTGTAAACAGTTTATTGAAAATAATATAATTATAATAGGTATACTATAAAATAATACGAATAATAATTAAATTATGATGTGAATTAATTAAGTCCATTTTTATAGTTCGTATACATAATGAATGTATTTAATATAACAATAAAAATATACCGGTCGGCTAAATGAATAACGATGTTAATTGATATAATTAAATGAACGTTCAACAATTAACCAAATGTTTTACCAAGCTAATGTTCTATAATCAAATTAGTAGGAGTTGTTATTGTTTCTAATACATAAGGAAATATCCAGAATATGATAATTATTATACTGATAATTCTCTAATAAATATAAGAATGTATGTACAACGAAACGGATAAAAATTTGTAAAAAGGTACAAATATAGTATTAATTTGTGCTCTTAGAATTTTATTAAGTAATGCAATAGCTTCGATTAAAAAAAAACATATTGATATGGTGATAAAAATATTTTTCGTTTTAAATTTGTCAATAAATTTAATAAACTTAATTATTGAAATTACGATAAAAAAACGTATGACATATACTTGTTTGAATAATTTAGTTTATCGTTCAAAATGTTGGATAAAACGATGGTGTTCACAACATAATAATATAATGCACATTCGTTGTTAAAAATACATGAAAACATGCAAATTATAGTCGACGACTGTATATATATTGTTCGTTATACACGAATTTTACATTTATAACCGCGAGTAACGATTCATAAAAAATTTTAAACAAATCAAAATTAATTCGATTAATTAATTTTAATTAATATCATTTGATAAAATTATACGATAAAAAAATTATTTATAATGCGCACGCGTATAAATATATTATAAAATAAAATCGTATAGGTATAATATAGGAAAGTAAAATCGAAACTATATATTCATAAAAAGTTACGATCGATTACATAAACTTTATTTGTACGATTCGAAATTATAATATTATTTCACACACAGACACAGAAGACAGAACTAATGAAGTGAAACATTAGTTTTTAATTCACGATGATAATAATATATTCATGCGATGAAAATATTATATTATATTATAGTTGTTGTTGTTGTTATTATTATTATTATTATTATTATTATTATTATTATTATTATTATTATACGTATTACAATCCAAAATCAGAAGGAAAGCGCGTGTATACGTATACATTCATTTGCGTGTTTAAACCCTTTGTCTAGGATTAAATTATTGTTATTTGAATATAATATGCAAAACTTTAAAGCATGACGATCACAACCCCTGCCCTGTTCATAATAATTTCCCAACAAACCGCCGAGCCAACACCAACAAATAACCCGAGAACTTAATTATCCTTTTCGAGTACAAATTTAAATAATTATGGTATAGGTACCTTTATGGTTCCCATCCGCCGCCGATTTCGGTATACGATGGGAATTTTTAAGTATACAACGCGATTCTATATCGATAAAAGCTCACGGGGCCAACTCTTTATACGCGACACGGATATGAGGTGGTGGGTTGTTTTTAATGAACGTTCGTATAATCCGACCGAAACGCGAAGCGGATACGAGGTGATGATGATATTCTTTTTATCTTCGAGCGTTTACATTATTATAATAATAATGTCTTCTGTAGAGTCCGTGTGATAATTTCAATCGATTTGAATAATATTAAAAACCAAAGTTATATTATCGGAATACGATGAAATTATCGTTTATTTTTCTATAATAATAATTGTTGGGCGAAAAAAAATAAATTTAGTATTTAATGGAGTCTGAATAAAAACGTTCGTCGGAATAAAAATTCTGTTACGCCGCAGTAATTATATTATATTATTTTACCGTTGTTTTTCTAACCGTTTTGTCAATATTATGAAAATTTCCGCTCGCGGAACGGGTCGAAACGAATTGTTTAACGTAAACACCGACGTTAAATACGTGAACGAACGCGGGGCAAATATTAAATACGAATTATTGTTTGTAACAATAATTAAAACGTATAACGTGAAATGTTTAAAGCCGCGCGTATAACTGATATAATATTAATATAATAATTTTATTGTATACGTATATAGATGAAAAAATTCGAGACGAAATAACATGATTTTATGGTAAATAAAACGAACGAAACATATCAAACAATCGCATATGCCGAATAACGTAAATATACGGAAATATAGTTTATTCAATATATAGTAAACAAATCGACTGGACTTCACAATCGTGCCACAGTCCAGACGTATTATTATAATGGCGTATACGAATAAACATCGATAACTCGTGAATATAACGTGCTGTGATATGTACAATATTCGTACACGTTATCGCTTATATCCGAGAGTGATGGCGTGTAGTTCTAAGAGCAACACGGAAAGTAATAAGATCGAATTTATCAATACATATTACGACGTATATAACGATAACGGCAGTTAACAATGACTTTGTCATCGGTAACCGTGGTAGAGTATTTTTCCTATTTTTTTTCATTTTTTTTTTTTTTTTATTTTTCCTTTTTCGACCCGTTATTCGGAATTTACATCGAAAAAATATATTTTTCTTCCTCTGTGAACATGATATTGACGCGCTGGATACAAGAACGGTTTATAAAAATAATAATAATAATAATAATAATAATAAAAGGCTCCGATCGTTCTCATTTGTTTCTGATGCGATACGCGGTGGTGATGGTGGCAGACGACTGTGACGGCGGTGTCGATGCGGAGGAGCATCGGAATACGTCACAAAGATGAATATTTACGGATACGACAGCGGGGATTTTAATTAGCGTCGGGCTTTTTGGAAGTCTCATCACGCTACAGTGCAATTTTATTTATTATTATTGCCATTGTTAATAATATTATCCCTCCAGTGTCGACCATTCGCGCGAATAGATCCCACCGAAAGCTTTAATCGTACGAAACGACCGCAATTAGTTCAAATTCTGCGCACTAATTAAAAAAAAAGAGAAAAAAAATGATAACAATAATGAAATCTCCTTCCCTTCGGGGGGATCACCTTCCGAATCGAGTATATACGACGGAGACACATTATATTGTATACATGATATCATACAGACGGCGATGGTTGAAATGCGGCCGTACGCGATTTCTTAAATGATATCACTAAATGTTTTCGCGTTTCGACGGTGTTTTACGACTACACAAGCGCGAAATACGCATTTTATACCTACTATGTATTATATTATTAATTCTACGATTTTATCAACATTTTAACATGAAACGTTATTCTAAATGATTATAGAAAACATACTCATATCTTTTGATTAAAAAAAAAAAAAAAAATGGTACGTATAAAATATAAAAAAATATATACATTAACATAGCTAATTTTTTACCTATTTAAGAGCGAGTAAGAACATTATTATACATTTTATGGAATTTACCAAACGATATTTTGTTAAAGCAAAAACCATAATTATTATACCTGTTTAAAAATATATACGCGAGACATTTAACTGTTTAAACACGATATATTTCTAATAATATTAAATAAATTTGTCTGAATCACTTCGTAAAAATAATTAAAATAAACTAAATTTATATAGAAATTATTAGAATGTTATAAAATATTTAAACTAACAAAAGGAATGTAAATTAAAAATAATAATAATAATAAGAATAAAAAGAATGAAAAATAATATAATATTTCCATTAAAACATAAATTATTATATAATAATAATAGTTGTAATTAATTAACAATTAAAATATTTTGTACAAAATAATTAATCAAATATATTATCCGTAATTCATCATAAAAGTATATATTCCAATGTTATAATTTTCTAATTATTATTTTCTCAGTTTTTTATTATTATTATTATTAAAAAAGCAGCGACAACTTTAAATTAATTAAGTTCCTAATAATATATAGTCGTGATGACACAAAGAAAATCAATATTAAAATATTTAGAATCAAATATACGAATAAATGTAAATTCTAGAGTCTAGACATTAAATATTAAATTGAAATATATTCTACAATTAATAATAATATAATTAACGAAGCTATGCATATAATTAATCATAAAACACCTCGCAACTATTAAGTAATATTTTGTAAACGTTATTTTATATGAAAAAAAAATTTAAGGTTTATCTGTGGTAATCATATTCTTACATGTTTGTATTATACAGATAATAATTTAATTTAATTAGTTTAACAATTATTATAATATAAAAATATTAGAATTGAACTACTTGAAAAATATAGAACTAATTATAATTTTAAATTGAATTTTAAAAATTATTTTTTCTATTAAAAAAAAAAAATATTCTTATATATATTTTTTTTAATAATTATAACATCTGTGGTCATTTTCGTTTTCCATAATTACTATAGTTAGTAAATCCCTAAAATATAAAAGAATATTACTTTTTTTTTTTTTTTAATTAATTTATATTTTTCAAAGAAAAGTATAATCTTCAATATTTTTAATATTTTTACATTAAAAATATACAATGTAAAAAATCCTATGCCAGTAATATAATACTTATTAATTTGCGATTAAATATTATAAAATATTACTACTTATTGAAAAAAAAAAAAAGGTTAATATTATATCTTAATTTATATTTTTGACGTTTCGAAAAATATTTAATATAAAATAAATATCGACGGACGAATATGATAAACACTATGCGCAGTCATGGATGTTTAAATAGTATGTAATATACCTATATATTAATTACGAAGAAATACGATTTGTGGAAAAAATATTTATGTTTATAGAGGAAAATACTCGTGAAATATTAGAAAAAAAATATATACTTCACTTATCTCAGAACGTATTTTGAATCGAAATAAATGTATTATTATTTATTAACGTCATGCTTATTGACTGTACCTATATCTAAAAAAAAAAAAAAAAAAAATGATTTAACGCGCAAAAGTCAACAAATTCCATCACTCTTACACTATCCGGGTCTATATTTATAATGTTATTACTCTTCACTGCAGCAAAAATTAATCAATAATACTTATGTACTGTATATAATTTGATAAGGTAACATAATGATAATAATGATGAAATTTCACGGAACTACATAATACCAAACATAACCATGGTAAACGAATATATATCCACATTGTAAATTCACTTTGAAAGCAAGCTCGAACGTATTACGTTTAACACGTCATATATAATATAATATTAAGAATATGATGTTAACAACACAATAGTGCACGATCACCGTAATCATCACTTGTTCCGTTATGCTCTGTTTACATTTTAAAGTGTACGCGCGCGATAAATATTGTAAGAAAATCGGTTCTCGTTTGCGATTCAGTCTAGGACAATAATATTATTGTTATTTCTACATAATAATAAATAAATAAATAAATGAATATTTTTATTTTTATTTTCGTAGGTAAAATATAGTACCTCGGTTAATAATAATGTGGGGCAATAAATTGAAATCCATCTATTTCGTTGAAATCGTTAGAATATTACAGATACCTATACAAAGAAAATTATTAATAATAAATACCTATGTGGATTGGCTACAAACTACAATAATGAACTAAAAATGTCTAAATGTTTTATCAAAATAACGTAGTATAATATCCAACGCGTTTTATGTCGGTTTGTTGAAACCATAAATTAAATGTACTGCATTGTTTATAACATCAATAAAGCATACCATCATCACTGTCCGGTGTCATGATATTATTTACACGTATTATCACATACCTGCTCAGGTCAGATCGTGTTTCATCTCAATTATAATTACTTAATGATAACAAAAAATATTTTAAACGTAACCGTTATAATAATGAATATTACAGTAAACAATTACCTACAATACAATATATTTATCGTGCATAAAAATCAAACCACATAAAGTAATATTATTATAATATTCAAACAGTATTCATTATACGGATTACCCTTCCGATGAGATTATACATAACATAATAATATGCATTTAATGGATATAGGTACATGTTATAAATGTTTTCAAAGAATTATTATTGCAATAATAAAATATAGTATGCCAGTATTATTATTCATTATGAAGTACAATCGTTTCTGGATTAGTTTTATAATAATTATATATATATAATATTAATTTAACCACATACGATGAAATATAATATAAATTATTTAACAAAATAAACACATTGTTTATAATATTATACATTTAAGGACTAATCGTAACGCAAAAAAGTTAATTACACAGAAAAAAAAATGATACTACGATGATTTTACCATTTCAAGGGTATCTCATATTTTATTTATAATACGTTGTTATAGTTAACGTAAGAATAACAAGAGTTATTAATTTTCAAATATAATTTATGTTAAATACTATATAAACTATAACATAAAACCTTGAATGGATTTATTTTTGAGTCAATTACCATTAGGTATAGATTTTCAAAAGATTTACGTTAGCGATTAAGTTATAATTACGGTATAGGTGGTATTAAAACAATTCGTTATGTATAAATTTGCATTTAATATTTATTCATTTTCAAATAAGAAATAATTAAGTATATTATACCTAATATAAATAAAATTGCATGACTCAATGTGTACACGTTTCCGATATCCAATTTAATGTGCGTTCGTCGACTTTTTTTTTTATTATTATTGTTTTTAATAAAATATTACCATTTTAACCATTTTTAATCAGTTTTAATAACTTAAAAATCCTATATACAGGTAGCATGATCGTAATTAATGAAAAACGCTACAAAAAGATTTAAATTAAGAATAATAATCACTTTCGAGTAAATATTATTATTATGATATTTTATCAAAAATCCAAAATCACCAAATATTTGATACGGGCCGAAGACGATAACATTATTGTTGATGAAATACATATACGATTATTGAAAATAACAATATTTTATTTTGGGTTTTTAATAAATTGATATTTATAATAAAAAATAATCGCAAATGTTCGATTTTATTTTACATACAAATACTGATTTATTGTCTAAGAATTGATTAGAAATATAAACTAGAAAATAATTTAGGTGATGTTTTAGTAGAAAAATAAAATAAAAAATCCTTCTAAACGTGTTCGTTACAGTGGATGATACGGTTAATTATGTAATGTGATTAATCTGTGGAAAAAAAAAAATGTGAAAAAAAAAACACACGTCCAAATCACACACTGCATATTAAGGTCATCTGATACACAGCTGTCGTAACAGGAAGTTTTCAAATTAATAGTTTACATATCGTTATTTCTTTTTTTTTTTTTTTGTTCATTGTTTTGTTTGGACACCGCCCCAAATATTGTCAACACACTACATTCGTATAGTCATTTATATACAATGTAAATCACAGTACGACATGATAACGTTATGTTACGACGTTATTTGTATAATCGCATAAAATCACGTTACACGATCACGATCATTGACAAAAATATTTGAATAAATCAAAAATTAATCGTTATGCACAATAATCGATATAAACATGAAAAAACCCTTAACTAAAAAAAAAATTTAACTTAAACTTAATTCAATAGTTAACAAAAAAATCTTCTTATTTCTATTTATAATAATGTCTGAGTACTTCCTCACTCTACCCTATCGCTTCAGGCCAAGGTTTAATATTATCACGTGTTATAAACATTATTGTTATATTTCTTAAAACCAAAATCAAGTGAAACATAACGACGCATTGTTGTGTTTCACTGTTTTTCCGTTCTGTTTTGGCGCTAAACGACAAGAAAACTAAAAATTACGAGTACCTATTATACGATAAATAAAATAAATAATAAAAAAAAAAGAGTTTAATAAAATAATTACGGTACGCGGCGTTAAAAGAAACAACGAATAAATAATAAAGGATTAACAAAAATTACGCGAATAAAGAATACCTAAAGACAATAGGTATACATATTATAATTTATACCCAATCAATCTATCATCTAAATCTAAATGTAACGTAGGTATATTGTATAACGAGTATATACTTTCCCAAACCTTGAAACTAATGCCCGTGGACTACATTTCTAGTGATAATTTGCATATGGTTGCTCAAGTAAATACACTACTTACACTATACCAGTGACAGGTGTGAAACGCGTTATTTTATAATATAATATGTACTAATATTATAGAATACAATGTAATGAGATTTATACAAAAAACGAAAATTAATTTAAAACCCAATTTGTTCTCTTATTTTTGCGACATTTTTTTACTCATATTACTAAATCGCATAAAACAATATCAATTTACTACATATCATAGGTTATATTAGGTATTCGGCCGTTATCGGGCATTTGTTTCCTCTATTTTAACAATATTAAAAGGTTCAGACATATAATAGTAACAAAACGTAAAACAATAAACTATAAATACGTTTAACAAATGACATTTGATATATTTTAAATAAATTTATGAAATTGCACAAACGATAACAATGAAGAATTTTTATTAAAATTAATAATTACATTCTGATACCGACCGCGTTTTTCAATTAACAATAGAAATGTATAATATAAAGACACGCAGAAATATGGAACGTCATATTATTTTAAACGCTGTGACAACTTTAATTGAATTATTTTTTTTTTTTTTTTAGAAAATTCTCTCCGAACACTCGGGGATCTTTTAAAATTAATTACAACAACTGGTGCGGTTCATTTTTACGTATACACGTACTTAACTTTTAATTAGAAATTGAACGAGTACAACTACAGCGGTGGCTTTGAAAACGAAAAATGAACTGGCACATTGCGACAGAACGGAGGAATAACACAATAATAATATAATTTAGAATCCGCGTTATAGAAATAGTCAGTACGGGTTTAACGAAATGTATTGTTGTATACGAAGAGCGAACGTTTTCAGAAAAGTTAAAAACCAGATACAGCGTGTTTTTAACATATTAATAATAATACGTGTGTGTACGCGTTTGTATATGTTTAAATTGAAAGCTTTTATTCTCCTCTTTTCGAGTAAATAACAACACATTCCTTTTGCACATGTCATTTTTTAAAGGTCCTCTAGGGTTACAAGAACGAAAAATCATGCAGATGACAAGAAAATATATAGATTTTTCCTGGATTTTGCGTCCTCCCGCCGAACAAGAGATTTCAAAATTTCATATAAACGAAAAAAATAATAATAAAAAATAAAACAAAATCACAGAATAAAAACTATAATATTAAATATATGTTTTTTTTTTTTTTTTTTTTAAATAAATACAAACAAATTTGATAAATATTACAAATTCGTCGAACGGAAGAGACATAATAAAAATAGATTTATGTATTGAAACAACGAAATGAATTCGTCAAATATGATTATTATAATTATTTATCAAGACGTACACACGTATCATGGTATATTATTGAAAACAAATATATCAACATGTCTATATGATTATTACATTATTATTAATAGCTAATTTATAAATACCGTATTTCATAATTTGTACATTATTATTATAACGTTACTGAAATTTATTATGTTTATGCGCAACTAAAACCAAGTTCCCAAGAGTACCCAGTACAGTCGATCGAATTTCATAGAAACAATATTATTATTATTATTTTTGTTTTAACTCTTCGTTAAGCATCTATAATTTCAATTATTATATTATTTTCTCAATAAAAAAAAAAAAAAAAAACAATGGACTTTACGATCATTTTTACACGCGTTAATAGATGTAAACCCCCACGTTAAAAAAAAAAAAAAAAAAAAACAAAATAAATATTGGTTTATGCAAAACTATTTGTCTTCCCATCGACCAATGACAATATAATTTTCTTCTATAATATAATTTCATTGTATATATTTCTATGTAACTAAACAATTATTTTGTCAAATTTATAATCACAATATACGAAGTTTATATCGTTTAAATTCAATATAATATTTAATTTTTATCCAACTATTATTATTTACTAAAACGGATTGCAGTATAAACAACATAACATTCAAAACATATACTCTACGCCTAAACCTAAAATATATAAATCATTTTTGTCCATTCAAACTGAACTTATAACCAGGGCCGTATTTAAGATTTTGGCGCCCGGTACAAATTAAATTGTTCACCCCCCCCCCCATGGCAAGGGCGTATTTTAGGGGGGGTGACGAGGCGATTGCCACCCCCTGGATTTTTTTAATGATATTCATATAATTATTAATACATGAAATTGTTCTTAATATTATTATTTTTAATAATATTTCTTTATGAATACATACATTAATTTTTTATAGTACGACTGTACGGGTATATCAGCTGAAATAGTGAAATACCAAATTATTTATATCTACTATGTAAATGTTCATTGCATGTGCATCTATATCTTTCGTAGTGTCGTCTCGTGCATATTTTATATTTATTACAAATTTGAGATATAATGTGATTTACAAATTACGATAATATAAAGATAAAATGCAAGTGATGTTTAAACAATTAGTATGTGTTGTATTTTCATTTTTTTAAATATTATTTCTTATTTGTAGTAATTTTAAATAGTGTTTTTTTTAAAAAAAATTTTAGTTTAGATATATGTTATGCAATTTATTAATAAAAATAAACATGAATTTTTTCAATAAAAAGTCTTATTTCAAAATCGCCCCTCCCTAAAATGTGGGCCAGGGACGCCCCTGCCCCATGGGCATATTCTTAAAACAGAACGGCGTTCGTATATGAATAATAATTTTCTAAAAAAATGTACGATTATTCATATACTACTGTTTCCAAAATCGGCGTATTTTAGGAGATATGTTGGAGTATTTATATACTATAGCCGCCTCTAAAAATTGGCCGCCCCTAAAAATTTGCCGCCCGGTACAATTGTACCCGTTGTACCCCCCTAAATACGGCCCTGCTTATAACGTGAAATACGTTTATAATAATTTATTATTTCACAAACTTCGACTTCGATTAAATATTTAAATCACGTAGATACTTATATAATATTCAATAAAAGCGTATTATTTCTCAGTAAAAATTAAATTATCAATAAATCCGCTTGTAATATTTTTCATATTAAACTTATAAATACATATTTAATTTTCAGAACGGCCATCATCGCGTGCTAATTTCAATATTCTACATTATACAAAGTGGAGAAAAGTAGACAATTATAATATATTCATTGGGTATTAAAAACATTTAAATAAACATATCCGTGTAAAAAATTAAAATGGCGCGTACTGTGTTTAAACAGTAGTAAATCGCTATGTGTGTATAATTCAAAAATGTAAGACTGATTTTAAAAACAAATAAAGAGAAAGTAAATATTCGCAATTGTTTCATTTAAAGAATAATCTTTATAGAATAACTTATATATTTTGTGTTATTTCGTTTATAGTTGCGATTATTTTATCATATTCATATACCTATAAATTATACAAATCTTAATTTTTCCTACACAAATATCTTTATAGAAGATAGAACACATCTTATACAAATAAATATAAATATTAATGAATTTTTTTTTTTTTTTTTTAATTATTTTAGTTAAATCTTTAAATATTATATATTAATTATTGTTATTTAAACCATGACTATGCACCACAATAATTGTTGTCAAATAGTGAAGAAATAAAGATATAATAATAATCACATCATTAATAAATACGTATTCATTGTGCAAAGCAAAAAAAAAAAAATTATATATTTTACTAGCGCCGAACAAATAATAATAAGTAAATACACATATACGAATTTAAATTAATTATCTTAAGTTTGTTAATGAACAAAGAGAACATAAAATATTTTTAAAACATAAATTTATTTGAATTAACAATACAGAGAAATGTTGTTATATAATTATAATTTTCAATTACATTATTAATATGTATTATAAATTACTTAACAGCAATGCGATTCAGATCGTATCAGTAAATCTAAAGAAAGTACCTAATCGAAATGCGTTACCGAACATATTAAAGTTGTTTATACAACGACAAAACAAAACAATGAAATACATCATTGTAAATATAATATATATATATATATATATATATATATATAGGTACCTATTATAGATAAAAAAAATTAAAACTTAATTATTTATATGTTTACTTTAAAAATGTAATAATTAATTTAAAATTTAAAATATTTTATAATTTATATTATAGTGAATTTATTTTCATTACTTTTTTATTTTTTTTAAACAAATAATGTACAAATTTATTATTTACTCGTATTAATAAAACATTACAGTATATAAGTCATAAGTCATAACTTACAAACCAAAAACTTATCACAAATACCTAAATATTTCACTCAGATACTAAGATATATATTCAAAATAATCATTATAAGAGATATTAATTATATTTATATTTATAAAATAAATAAAAAATAAAATATGTTAATCTCCTAAAATCATGAATATTTTGATTATAAATTCATTATTGAGTAATGATTGCAAGTTATGCTATGATTTAAATTTAAATTAATACAATATATTATATTACAAAATATTACAAAATAATTTATAACACAATACACGTTAGGTATATATATACGTAAATATTATATTACAAATAGTTATTTTAATTATAAAAATAAAAAATTTAAAAACTTAAAAACCGATTAATTTGAACTTCTTCGAATGTTATTTATCGTTTTAAAATTATTTCTATTTGATATTCAAAGTTTTCAAGAAATTACAGTTCGCTGCCAAAATATCAGATTAAAAATTCAGATTAAATTAAAAAATTCAATGTTCTGAAATGTTGCCAATAATTTAAAATGTTTTATGAATAATTAAGAATAGATAGAAAGGTTATGTATCCATATCGCAAAGTAATATGACTTATTACTTATGTAAGTATCTAAATAAGATAGTTGGATGAATATCAAAAGTGAAAGTGTAGAAATAATCATTGGGTAAATAGATGTGATCTGCCTTTGTCGTATATTTACGTTAAATATGTATAAATACACAACTTAAAATTAAAATTATCCAAATTAAATAAAAATTATTAAATTGTATTACCCTATAAAATCATAAAATCCCCATTAATTATTTAAATCGTATACATACTTTCATATAACTTTCTAAATTGCACAAGTAAAGGAATTTTGAAATATAAAGAGATTAAAAACAAATTACAATACAATAATTCAACTACCTAATATTTAGGAATTTGTTTTACTTCTATAGAGAAAAAATTACTAAATTACTATTTTCATATAGCACAGAGTCAAATATTAGCTAAAAAATATTTGTTAATAATTTTATTGCCCAACTCAAATGGAAATAATTAAACAGGAAACACTATAGTCTAATTTGCTTCAACAGAGAATAAAATTACAAGAAACACGACATTTTTTTAAAAAAATTTCCTAAATGAAAGTCAATTATTAGTGAAATTTAAATATATCAATCATATTGCGGTTTTAAGCAATCTGGCCTTGCTTGAATAAATCCAATTCGAGTAAATAAAACAGATATATATTATA
Source organism: Tetraneura akinire (assembly GCA_021307375.1). Classification (NCBI taxonomy): domain Eukaryota; kingdom Metazoa; phylum Arthropoda; class Insecta; order Hemiptera; family Aphididae; genus Tetraneura; species Tetraneura akinire. The sequence continues at coordinate 160,484 of JAIUCT010000025.1, forward strand.
AAACCATTCAAAAAATAATATAGCTGAAAGATACACAAATAACACTATAATCATTATCTTCCTTCAAATGGATAACACATTAACACATTTTGTAATTTATCACCAAAAATATTTAAAGCCATTATGTAGGTAATATTATATATTAATAATAATAATAATAATAATAATAATAATAATAATAATAATAATA